>PVLA01007671.1:0-101242 GCA_004027455.1 Hydrochoerus hydrochaeris | reverse complement strand
TTTTTTTTTTTTTTTTTTTTTTTGTCTTTTTGAAACAGGGTCTCTCTATGCAGTTCAGGCTGGCCTTGAGCTCCCTTTGTAGCTCAGGCTGGTCTCCAACTTGCAAAGATCCTCCTGCCTCAGCCTCTTGAGTGCTGGGATTACAGGCATGAGCCATCACACCCGGCACACTTTTAGTTTTGTTTGCCTATCACCATGAAACGATCTGTAATTTTTTCTTATAAAGTTTCCTATCAGGCCCCACACATTTCTGCTCGAGTTGGGGCTGGATGCTACTCAGTTGTCACCCTGAGAATTTTGCCTTTCTTCTGTGTGGGGTCATCTGCTCACTTGGTTTCAAGTCTTGTTTCACTTCCTAGTGTTTGTGACATATTCCCACTAATAGGTTCTGTAGAAATCATTTTTACTTAGAATTGTGAATGTGCCAGTTTACTAGTAACATTCTACTTCTGCTTAGTAACATTATCATTGACAGGATATAAAACTGTCATGCTCAGTTTTTTAAAATACTTTAGGATTGCTCCAACTGTCCTGCCTTTTGAATTTTACCAGGCAATATGCTTCTGTGTGGATCTCTTTCATTTCCTAGGAACCAAATTTCTCTTACTTTTTGATGGTTATTGGCCTGGCTCTGGATCTACAGACCTGTTTTACAGATTTTGAGCATCTAGAAAACCTCAAGGATTCTTGTATCAGGCTGTGCTCATCACTCGAGTGTGGCAGCCTCAGCTTTGCACTAATTTCAGTGCAATTTAGGAACTGCAGGTACAAACGAGTGGCTATGCCCCTGACCCCATCCCAGGAGGATATAGCAGAGGCAAACAAGACCAAGGTTCTTGGTTCTGTCCCTGAGCTCCATCTTCTCATTCACGGAATTCACAACTTCCTGAGTTTTGTTCAGAGCATTGATAAAGACAATTCATACCTCTGCTCTGCGACTTTACCTGCCACTCCAACTGATGAGAGTAATTTTTTAATGGCATTTATGTAGTTCCTAAGCTAATTTTAAACACAGAATATCAAGTACTTTGTAATAAGTTATTTTTTTCTACCAATGGAGGAGATATGGACAGACATTGAAGGAAAGAAAGTGCAAATTTATAAAGTAAAATCTATCTACAGAAGAAAAATTGTGCTGAAACTCATAGTATAGTCACTTTTTAGTGTTTAAACTCTGATTCTCACATTAACTAGCTGTAGGATGGTATGAAACTTACCTAGCTCCTCTAAAACTCAGTATCCCTGTCTGAAAAAAAAAAAGGGAATAATTACATGTCATGCAGTTGTCATGAGGACTAAATGTAAATACACATATTGCTTAGCAGGAATAACAGCTATTTCTATTATCCTGAGCTGAGGTTTTATTCATTACAGAACTGAGAAAATTGCTTACTCCAAGTTTTTTTCTTTTAATTTGGAATAAGAGAATTCTGAAAATTTTTTATTTGCAGGGTGATTTGGAATAACGAATGGTTAAATGATGACAAAGTACTTGTTTAATGCCTATATACAGAAAGCACTTGAGAGCTTGATAACACTCCTGTCCCCCCCCACCACCACCCACCCCAGCTTCTCTTTCAGGTGAACATTCTGAGCTTCCCACCTGGGTGAGAGATTTTGCCTCTGGTTCAAAGTTCAGTTCCTTGTGCATCACCGTTTCAACTACTGGACTCAAGGCAGTCCGCCACTTTTAGCTTAAATAAAAATGTTTTTTATTTTCTTATTTTGTTTTCTGTAGTCTCTTTCAATTAAAAACAAAAAAAATCTGTCTCTCCGGACTATCCGTGGGCTGTATACCTGTGTTCGCACACTGCACTGGTCTCTGGCACATTCAGAAGCTGATCATTCCTTTTCTGTGTGTAACCCTCACTCTTCAGGACCCTATCTTAACTGGAGTCTCTCAGGAGTTTACTTTTCATTGTAGTCACCACCCTTATCCCTGCTGTTAATTTTCTCTGTGCTCTACTGGGAATATATCCTAGCACAGAGCATTTGCACTTCATAATAGCAACAATGGGTTAGGTGAATGAGAAACAATGGGTTAGCTGAATGGAGACTAATTCAAACCTGCAGGTCTGTTTTTATGATGCTACTTTATCATCCAGTGTTAAAGAAAAAGGTAAAATAGGAAGTGGGACTGAATGATAAATGCTGCCAATAAAACAATAGCATCAAGTCCCCTGCTCCTAAAGGATACCAAATGACCCCCAAAAGACTCTTACTGAACTTCAAAGAGTTCTCATTTCTGAAATATTAGGGTACAATATTTTTTAACTGAGTAAATAGAGCCCAAGAGATAATAAGTCATTTAAACACTTCTCTCCCTTCCTCTCAGTTAAGAGGAGCCAACTTAATATATTTTTCTTCCAATTGAGCCCATGGGACACTATTCACTACTGGGGGGCTGTAAAAGGTATTTGGGAGCCTAACCAACAGCAAAAGACAGATGGCGGTTTCTGCAGCAATCACAGGTTCATCTGAGGGATGCATATTAAACTCATGCACTTTTACAGACTTTTGACACACATCCCTTTTGAATTTGACCCTTTTAATTTTCGCATGGCAACTTGCAGCTCATGATAACTTGGGGCTAGTTATAAGAGTTCAAGTCTGAGATTACACATTTGATATTTATAAAAATATAAATACTCCAGAACTTTCTCCAGGCAGGAAATGACAAATCTTTGGTAAGTTATTTTCGGGACTTAAAAAAAAAAAGGAAAGAAAAAGTTGGTGATGAACTAACCATTGATAGTAAAATGATGTTGCCTCACTGCATATTGAAACCAGTTCCTTCTCAAGAACATGCCAAAAGTCATTATCTATACAATTTAATACTGTGCACTAAGTCTTTGGCAATCCCCAGTAATCTGTAGTATTACATAGTGCAGTGCTGGACGGGACATGAGATAATATGGGCTGATTTAATTAGACTCTGGGTTGCCGGAAAGTCATGACTCTGTAAGCCCAACTTTGTTATTTCCCAACAATTCCAGTTGGAAAATATGATCTCAGGTGATAACATTTCCTAACTTTTATTGCATCAGAGGAGCCTTGTGGAAGTGGTGGTAGTGGTCAGTGGCAGTCGTGGTATGTTTTCTTTTAAAAAATACTCAGCCTCAGCATTTGCCAGAAGGCATTGGTTAAACCTCTGAGACACAAAGTCCCCTAAAGCAATGCTGCCTTTATGTTATTTAAGGTGCAGATTCTTAAACACATTAGCCCTAGTATAAATGAGAGAAGCAAAACAAGAACTGACTCTCCTTTTCTTTATCAAAGATGTGTTACCAAGTACTCCTTGTTGGCTCTGTGAACTTTCAGGACCAGTCATTCCAACAACAGATTTTAAATACACTACAGTAACTCATCAGGCTGTTAATCTTTTTAAAAATGGTTCTCTTGAATTCATTTTTCTGTATTTCATAGATTTCAAACATATAGAAAAGTTGAAAGGACAGATCACAATATTAAGATTTTATTTATATATGCCACATTTTCTTTGTTTATATATGCATGCATCCATATATTAATATAGATATATAAATATTTTTTATTTTTTGTTCTTACAAATATAGAAGTACTTTTTATGGTACCAGGGATTGAACCCAAGGCCATCGCACTGAATTACATCCACAGCCCTTCTGAAATTTTTATTTTAATAAGGTCTCACTAAATCAAAAAATTGTACAGACTGGGTTGATCTTTTAATCCCTTTGCCTTAGTTGCACAGTGGTGGGATCACAAGCACGTGCTACCACGTCTGGGTAAACACTGGAAATTTTTGCAGAACAATTTGAAAGCAAGTTTCCAACTTGATGATAATTAACCTCTAATTTGCTTAGTGTGGAACCTACATTACTGCAATACCATTGTTACATCTAAGGAAAATAAAAATAATCCCCTAATATCTGTGATGCAGTCCATATTGAATCCTCCTTGATTATTATCCAAATGATTGTTTGCTTTACCATATGTTCTTTACTTGAACCAGAAAGCAATCAAAGCTTCTATTTGGCTATTGCATTCTCATGTTCTCTTTTAATCTACAACAACCCTCATGGCTATTTTGTTTTTTGTTTAAGATCATGACGTTTTTAAGAGACCAGACTAGGTGTCTTATGGAGTATTTTAGTTTGAATTTGTCTGACTGTTTCTTTGAAATATCATTTAACTTTTTCCTTTAGTTTTTGAATTTTCTGTCACCTATTAAGTTTAAAGACCAGATGCAAGTTAAATGTTTTGGAGGCCAATTATACATTTCACATTATATTGCACCATTATCAAAATACACGAAATGCCATATTGGCCCATTATGATGTTCTTTGGTCCATTAAGGTGGTAAGTGACAGATCTTTTAATCATAAGGTACAGTTTCTTTTTAAAGATATTTATTTTTAAAATGAAGTGTTACTTAAGATCCATATGAATCATCTAGCACAGGGATTTTTTATCAGTGGACATGCTCAATGTATATATCTGAACTCTTTAAAATTGTTTGCAAAATATATACAGAACAATTAAGAACAATGGTTGCCCGGTGAGTATCTTGATCTTGAATTCTATTTTAATTACCTTCACTTTTCCCTCATTTTACCTTGATAATTTACTGCCCCTTACACTGTAACCTCTCAATGTTGGTAATGATTTACCTATGCCCTCCTTGGTACAATAATTAACTTCTTACTTTTGGAAGGCAAAGCTGTGTAACCTTTCTTATACATGATACAACCATGCAGCATATGAGTCAACACATTATGAAGACATTTCTAAAACTTTACTAAAACTGTCGTATGAAACTCATGTAACAAAGGGAAATAGGGAGAGCAAGTACAAGAGAGGGCAGAAGGACTGAGTGAAGCCCTGTGGTTTAGACTGATGTTAGTACTGAAAAGAAGAAGAAATAAAGCATGCAGAAGAAGGAACTGAGGGAAGGAAAGAAGATAGAAGGGAAGAGAATGAAAGGCGCTAAGTCTTTCTCTTATAAACAAGTAAGAGGTGGCATGGCAGGCCTTCCTAACTCTTACCACCTCGGGACTCCCACAAAATACCTGCTTAATAAGCCTCTTGCTACACTAGTCTTTCACTGGTCATGACATGTGAATTCATTCTGCAAGTTTCTGCAGCATGAAGAATTTGGGGATATGAGAGAAGAGGCTGAAGAGCTCAGTTTGGATACCTCTTCTGGGTCTTCCTGAGCAGTCTTGAAACGATTTCTTAGAAAGGCCCCAAATGTGTAAAGAGCCTCCTCCCTTCCAAACAATTCCACTATGGGCCCAATGTCACTACTGCAAGAATATGAGGAAGGGCTATCACTGGATTTTATGATTCTTTTGTGCAAATTTGGAAAAAACAAAGACATTGGGGAAGATGAATTAGCTATAGGTACCCAATCCTGGGTAGACGCAATTTCTGTGGCTCCCAATTTGGCCATAGGAACCTGGGTAAAAGTTTGGTTCTCCTCACCCCTGTGGCTGTGGATCACTGCTGCTATTTTTAGCATGCCAAACAAAAGAATACAGTAAGTACGGGCAGGAAAACCGATTCAATGAAGAGCTTCCCTTTCCTTCTGTTTCCAATATTAGAGGAAACCCAAAGGATCCAAGTTTATAAACATACCCCTGGCTAAGCATCCCATTCGACTAGTAAAGTAAATTCTTTTTGAACTTTTAGAAACTCTCCCCACATCAACCTAGGATTCAGATGACTGTTGGCGTGAAATTTCACATTGGCAATTACAGGTACTTCATTCATATTGGTTCATTTATCCCCTATAATGACTCCGTGTTTTATAATGAAAACCTTAGTGCAGGAACTCTCTCGGTAAGCCCGTGCAGCTGGATGACAACTCAGATTCATGGTTCTGAGACTGGTAACTGATTTTTCTTATTAGCTTCAAGGAAATATCTTCCCTGTTATTTTAAGTTTAGTACAGTTTAATATGGCTATTACAATATATTACCTTCTCCTCTCCCCCACCTTCCAGCCCATTTTTGGCTGATTAAAAGAACTGTATTCCTTATTTAGTACTTGCAAATCCTTCAGTTGTATAGTCTATATAAGTAACACATACAGTGTCTAGAATTAAGACTTATGTTATGGGCAGAAGGTAATACATCTTGATAATAACTAGTTAAATGGCGGTTTATTTTCCTTTGTGTGAGCCAGAGACCACACTATAGTCCTGCAGAGGAGAATAAGAGAAAATAACATATGAGACTCAGTATCTTATTTTCTTCATATTTCACTTCCTCATTCTGGCACAGCTCAAGGAGCATTCTGAGGTCAGCAGAGTTTATCATTTTAGTCTTGGGCATTCTCTGCCCAAGGCACCGAAAGACTCAGTGGCCCCACTGGGCTGGCATGGTCCTGACCATCTTCTTTTTAAGAAGATGGCTGTCTGTCTTGCCAATTAACATGAGTTTTCAAGTTAACTAGCCTTTAGGTCTTCTTAAAAGTACAAGCTTTCTGTCTGGTTACCACTGTGGTTTTTCTAGACTGGGAGTTAGCAGACCACACCCTGTGAACCAAATCCACTGAGCAGCTTGCTTTTTAAATAAAGATTTATTGAAACACAGCAGCATCCTGTTTGTTTATACATTGTCGTTGGCTGCTTCCGCACAACACCAGAACTGCACAGTTGGGCTGGAAAGCTTAAAATGACTCTCTGGCCTTTTGCAGAAAGCTTGTCAGCCCTGGTCTACACAACAGCCACTCCTTCCTTTCTTTTCCTTTGTTGTATAAAGTCCCAGTCATCTGGAATTTTGATACTTAGAGCTGACCCAACTTCATCGATATGTCCTCCTTCCTAACACATGTGGGTACCACCTGCCACATCTTAACTCAAAGACAAAAAGGTCAACATTAATGACAAGCTAGATGTCCACAAAGGTGGACATGATAATACAATGACCTGCCTGGTAGTCTTGTAAATTTACTTCTATAAATGTGATCTTGTCACAGTTCTGGATCTATTGATGTCCACATAGAATAAGAAGCCATGGGCTAGTTATTTACTGTTTTTTTTTTCCAGAATAAAGAACTGGGCCTTAACATTCCATGACAGAATAGAAAGGGAAAGGGAAACACTATTTATATTGGTTCATTCTTTTGTTGAGTGTCATTGTTTCTAAATGTAACACTGAACAACTTAGGTTCCAACTGTATAATTAGCTTCAGAACCTGGATCTTTCATATGGCATATGTACTGGTTTCAGGAGAGATTCTATTGGGGTATTTCATTTTGTATTTTTAGTATGAGAGATCCATTCCAGGCACTATCTCTTCCTTACCCTATCCTAAATCTCCACCATGGTGTTTACCATGGTGTATTTGCCAGAGAGAGCAAGGGAAAAGTCATTATTTCAACATGACTGAAACCCAGCCATCATCTTTGGCATCCTTGTAACCTGGGGTGAACTCTTACAAACACAGCATATCACATGATGGAAATACAGGCCTCCTCCTTGATGTCTCTTCTCACAACTTTGCCATCTCACTTCTGCACTGTCTGCATTGCTTCTATGGTACTAGCTAAAGAGTGAGTAATCTGGCAGAATTTTAAAACTTTATTCTTTGCATAGTCACACATATTGATCACATGCATCATAAGAAATTTGTATCTGTATATCACCCATTTCAATTCTTCTTTATTTCCCACTTTCCTCCTTTCAACCCTTCTTCCCCTCCCCATTTACACAGCTTTGTTTCCATTTTATTCTTTCCATTCTCTTTTTTTCCTTTTTCCTTCCTTCTCTTTCACTTCCCCTGTCTTTTGTTATCCTTCCCTTTCAACCCTTGCTTTTTGAGAGTGGTGATGGGGGCTGTATGGGGACCTCTAATATTTGAAATGGGATTTGGGAAGCCCAAGTTGAATCAGCCCTTTATTAGAGGACATGTACTTTTGATTTTGGTCACCTTGTAATACTCCTGTAAGAGTGAGATTCCCAACCAGTCCAGTTATTTTGGTCCTGCAAGGCACAAGTACATTCACATCAAGAAACTGTCCTTCCTAGGGCCAACTCTGAGGAGTTCACTAACTTAATTCTTGACAGGGTTACATATACATTTGCTGTAATAGCTTCCCAGGACAACAGCAAAAAACAAAAACAAAATAATTCAATGAGCATCGATCACTAGTTGGTTCCTTTTGCAAATATAATATTTAATTCCATGTTATTTTCCCAGATGAACTGGAAAATTTGTTGAGAGTTTCAAGCTATCTTAGAAAGTCAAAGGAAAAGGAGGTGACACATGTTGAAAGACACAAGCTGCATCTCCAAGTGTCAGCAGCAGCATCAAAGAACATCTTCAGTGAAGTCAGACACATAAGCTCAAGTATTACATGGTTTCTCTTATCTGAGAAACACAAAACATACATAAATATACAAATAAAGAATAAACTACAGGAGAGATAAAGATGAAGTAGGAAGAAGTTCATTTAAATTACATATTTTGTTGTTTTGAAAATATCTTAATATATATGCTAATCTGTTCCATTTATACTACTAGCTTATCTTAGATGGTTGAAAAACATTTTTGTGTCTTTTATGTGTTTGTTCTTTTTTTTTGGTAAAATATCTTTTTGGTTTATATCTTTTATTCTAACTACTTTGAAGAGACTAATATACACTGTATTGGTATTGATGACTGTTACTCTCTTGTGATTTTAGTATGGAATTTTGTTTAATTTTTTCATAAAATAAAATAAAAAAAGAACGAATACAGGCACAAGAAGAGGTCATTTTGCCAGGCCTTCCTTTCAGTCATGATGTTCAGCAGAGGCAGATCTGAGACGGGAAGGGTTCTGAGGTCACTGGGCCTCTCCAAGCGGCTGCAGTTTGAGCCCTGGCTACTGAGCAGTCTTCTCTGCTCACAAAACACAGGCTCCTTGAAAAACAATCTGCTTCAGTAACTTTACATGAAACTCCTGTGTTCTGATTCCTATGCCTGGTTGCACTTCAATATTACATTATCTCAATTCTTTCTCTTAAGTTGGAATGATTGATTTCGTGTGTCAACTTGACAGGATCCCAGAGTATGCAGATATTTGGTTAAACTTTGTTCTGGGTTTTTCTGTGAAGGTATTTCTGGATGAGGTTAACAGCTGAAGTATCAGACTGAATAAAGCAGATTGCCCTTTCCAATGCTGGTGGCTATCAGGCAACCCCTCAAAGGCCTGAATGAAACAAAATAGCAAAGTAGGAGAGACTATTGTGTCTTTGAACTAGTACATCAGTCTTCGCCTGCCTTTCGACTCAATAGACGCATGTATGTGTATCCTCTTGGTTCTTTTTCACTGGAGAATCCCAGCTCTACTCCCTGTAATTCGGACACATAAAAGCTACAGTTCTAAGTAAGCTTCAGCATGGTCCAGTGCAATCATTTTAAAAGCAAGAAAACAGAGGGCCAGATTGAATAACTCACAATTTATAATACCAGCCAATAAAGTTGTTTAAACCTTCCCCTCATATATTGAACATTTATACCACCTTTGTTCTCCTAACTTCTCATTTAGGGTTTTTTGATTCTTGCTAAAGACAACCCGGGAATATCCAGAGCAACATCTTTAGGCTGAGAGAGAGTCTCAGTTGTATCATCTTTACCTACTGTCCTTAACCCATGAATCCATGATTCCTTCAAAAGTTGGCTTTGACTTTAGCCTCTACTGCTACTTTTCCTCCCCATCTTTCTTTTGTAACCTCTGTGAGGTAGCTTGGACAAGGAGAACTCACTTAGAGAATATTAAATTATATGCCTACCACAGCTATTAACATGACCTATATAACATAGAGAGTATTAAGAAACCTAACTCCACTGCAAATAAAGCTCTCCTTGAGAACATAGTCCTTTAATGCTGAGAAATTCAGAAGTGCTACATTAAGAGAATAATGAAAAATAACAAAGTACCTAAGCAAGCAAGCAAATAGAAACATATGTAGTAACATAAGCCTCCTCAGGGAAATTTATCTGGGCGGTTCTCCTGCTTTTGTTCTTTTTTGATAACCTCCTTGACCTACCAAGCAATTTACCTGAGATTTCTCATTTGATTACTGTCTTAATCTCCAGTTTATACCTTCTTAGTGACCTGTTTTCGTTTGTAGCTTCCAATATTGTTGACTGAATTGTAAGATCTCATTCTACTTTTGCCTAAAATTTCCCTATCATGAGCCCTATGTATTTTATCTTAGTGTCTGGCACTCCTTGCTGAGATTTATTCTCCTCTACCTACATATATATTCCACCACTGTGCTGATTCTCAGGTCCAGTTCTTTCAAGGTCAGCCCTAGATATGTTCAAAGCAGAATCAAATTTCAATGTTATACTTTGGGGGCACTGTAAGAAAGTCCTATGCATTCACTTAGTTAATTCCGCTTGACATTAATTACACACACTTCAGGGAGCAGGAGAAAAACTTGAGATAAAAACAGTAAATATTTTGATAGCAATATAATTTATTATGATGGTATTACTGTTCTGCTACAGTTCTGCTTCTTCCTTGTCAAATGTCTTGTCTCTATGCAGGATGACTATACCTACCGTTCTGTTGATGTCAGGTTGCACCATGTGGACCAGTGGTATGGGAACCAAAGTCAAGTGTGCACTTCAACAGAGCCTCTAAGAATGAGAAGGTGACCTTCACACCTTCTTTTTCTCTGCCATGACACTGGAAATATCTAATAACAAGGCTACACTATCTTTGTGGATCCTAGAGTGAAGATTCATGAGGAAAAGCCTCACCAATTTATGGCAGATGTATACGAGGAGATGGGAAGGAAATCTTACCTTTGTTAACATAAGACACTAAGAATTTGGGGATGTTACTATAATCTTGCCCATATTAATTCAGACAGTGTTTTATACACTTTATGACTTTTATTTGTTTTTATTAGAGTCACAAAAACTGAATATAATTTTATATATTGCTGGTATTCCTTTTAGGAAACTGAAAATAATCAGTATTTTACAACATTCAGAGAATCTATAAATTATTCTAGTGAATTAATTATATGTTTAGAGGTGGATAGATATGTTTTTAGTCCTTAGAAATTTGCTTTCTTGAATGGAAAAATTGATATTAGAAGGGACCTGACTGAGCACATCATATTCAGTTGTTTAGATAACTCTAGAGAATTAATCAAAAATTATTCACAACTTGTTAACAAAAATGATTAACGACTTCGGGAAGTCTCTTGTTGTCCTAGTTGATGTGGAATACTGTATTGTGGTGGTTACATTTGCAAACCATAAGTTGTCATATAAGTGCAATTTATATATCATTATCTTGGTTACAGGTTTTAATTGTTGTAGGACTAAGAGGATTTTGTTCTGTCCCTACTTCTCTCTATCCTCTCATTTTAAACAGAGCTAACTAACCAGTGAAAAGCTTTTTACAAAGATGACTATATAAGAGACCTGAGAGAAAGTTCACTTTATCATGTATATTTAAAGGAAATTAAAATAATACAGAGCCCACTAACATAATTCATGAATTCATTTTAATGTCTTGCTTTTATATGTTTGAATGTGTTTAGACTGAATGTGGAATCATGACTGTATTTGTAGTTTTAGGTCTATAGCCTGTGCTAAACAATCACTTTCCCAACTTCACAAGTATGTGAAATAGTATTTGCTAGAATATGCTTTCATCTACAAGGTCAATAGTATCCTCAAACACATAAATTATTAAATTTCTTAAGCTTAATCAGGACTTAGACTGAAAGCAAAACAAATACAGTGCAAATCAGTACACACAGAATTAAATTAGCAGTTGTATGGGGCTAGAGCATTGGAGAAGTTAGAATCACTATTTATGGGTATTGACGGCTTTTTTTTGAAGTAATGAAAACATTTTACAATAGAATATGATGATAGATACCTAATAACTAAATTTAAAAGGATGAAAAAAACCATAATCAAATAAGTGTGATAGTTAGAACTCTATTACTCTGTTATTGTCACTCTATTAATATTTGTACTGTTACTCTATTAATATTTGTAATTTTAAACAAATTATTGACTTACTTAAGCTTTGTTTTTCCCTCTGCATTGGGATATTTACTTCAGAGGGTAATATAAAAATCAAATAACAGAAAGTAGTTAGTGAAACACGAAGTAGCACTCGATAAACATATAGTAACACTACACAAGTATTACTTGACCATTATTTTTTGTAACAACTAACAAATACAAAATATGCTCTGTCTAGTATGAGGGGCTGGACACTCACACAATGCATCTGAGACATCAATTTGTATATTTTCTGGAAGACAATTCAGCTAGATGTTTCATATACCTTTTCAAAGAACCCTAAAACTATTGTATGTTTAATAGTAAGGTTGTAGATTTAATGCCAGTGTTGTATATTTACTCTTTGCAATAATTTACCCTAAGAAAATCATTACACTTGTCCAAAATGCAAATACAGAATGCTCCTTGTATCATTGTTTAAATATAAAAAATATTCTGGAAGTCACATTTCTCTATAACATAAATCTGGAAATAAACATTTTCAAATAGTTTATTATACTATCAAACAGTTAAAATGCTTAGGAATAAATTTAACCAATTATGTGAAGGCCCTGAATTATGAAATCTATAAATCATTGTTGAGATAAATAACCTAAAAAAGAGAGATATACTATGTTTGTGGCTTGAAAGACTCAATATTGTTCAAGTGGCAATTTTTATAAACTTATCTGCAAATGCTTTGCAATTCCAATAAAAATTCTGGTGGCATTTTAAAACATTCTTTGGAGGCATAGAGAAGCTGACTCGATGAACCACTGTCAGTGGCAGGCCTGCTCTAGTACCAGGCTGTCACCACAGCCCCAGGCTCAAGGGCAGTACCCATGGACTCAGCTTCCTGATCTCAGGTCCCGAACCCGAGCTCTAGGTTGTAACTCACAGACCCAGACACAAGATTTGTATCTCATCCCCTGCAGATTGTTGTTAGATAAAAAATAAGATTCAACAATGCGTTTCCTATAAGAGGTTTTATCTTAAGGACATTCTCACTGACAGTGAAAGTATGACAAAAGATAGTCTATGCAAATAGTAATAGTCTATGCAAACGGTAATCAAAAGAGAATAAGGGTGGATATATTTTAAGTTTTAAAAACTGTCAGAGGAGACATATAGAGTCATTATATAATGACCAAGGGCTCAATTTATCAAAAGGCTATAGTAGTCATGAATTTGGTTAACAAAAAATCTGACCACTGCCACCCTGATCAGAGCCTCCCCCTACACCGCCCCCTCACAGCATAGCTGTATCTTGGGACTCAGTATGATCAGCCCTGCTGCTGATGGCAGCCACTGCTCCCGTGGGTTCCCAAGCTTCTTCCTTGGGCAACCCTTAGCATTTGTGCCCTCTCAACCCTTGTTCTTGATGCAGTCACAACCCTCTCTCACTGAACTGTCACTCTCCATGACCCTACAAAAGAACAGATAGCCTAGCTGAGAGTTGCTGTTCTGTTCTCTAGTGCCAGAGAAGTCCCTCTCAGGTTTTTTATGCAACAAACCTATCTTGTTGAGTTCTTACCTCTGTTTCTTCTTTTCTTTTTTTCCTACAGTAATGATTTTAAAAATATAAACCTAAAAGCATAGGCAACACAGACAAATGGGATTGAATCAAGCTAAAAACCTTCTACAAGACAAACCTATTGAATCAGAGAAAATACCACAAACCATATATCTAAGGGTTAATATCCAAAATATATAGAGAACAGAAATTATTTGATAGCACAAAAACTAACAACTACAACCATCTCTACATACAAATAAGCCTGATATTTAAAAATAGGCAAAGAGCCAAAGTAGATAGTTCTTAAAAGACAACATACAAATAGGTAACAGGTATACGAAGAGATTTCAACATTACTGAGAATCAAGAAAGTGCAAATTTAAACAACAACATTATAACACTTTACATATGTTAGGATAGTTAGTATCAAAATTTTATAAGCTTGCCAAGAATGTGGTGAAAAGGGAAGCTGTGTACACTTTCGGTAGGAATGTAAATTAGTACCACCATTGTGGAAAATAGCATAGAGGTCTCTCTGAACATTAAATGTAAAGCCACCATATGATCTAGAAATTCCACTGCTGGGTATGTATTCAAAGGATATGAAATTATTATCTTAGACATATTTACACTCCCATATCTACCAGCATTATCTCCAGTAGTCAACAGAGAGAAACAACCTGAGCAATCATCGGTTGATAAATGGATAAGGACAATGACACAAATAATACTATTGAAAAAGAAAGAAATCCTATCTTGGATAGCATGAATAAACATGGAGAACATTTTGCTGCAGTGAAATAAGCTGAGTACATAAAGACAAATGCCACACAACCTCACATTTTTATGTAGAATTGAGAACAGTTAAACTCAAGAAGCAGAAAGCAGAAGAGTAGCTACCAATAGCTGAAGGGAGGAGACAATGTGGAACTATGGTTGAAGAGGAAACTGCTTCAGTTAGGCAGGGCAGTAAGTTCTAGAGACCTATTGTGCGGGATGGTAACTACGGTAGATAATAAAATATGCTACGCTTGAAAATTGCTGAGAGTAGTTTTAAATATTCTCCTCAGAGTAATTTTAACTGTTCTAATCACAAAAACCAGTAAGTATGTGAGGCAATGGATATGTAGATTGGCTGGATTTAATTATTCCTCAGTGTATATACATAAACAGTTGCCCATCAGTAGCCAAGGGGATTCGTTGGAGGACAACCGCAGATACTAAGATTCAAGGACACTCAGTTGCTTATGTAAAATGGCATAGTATTAACATAAAGTAATACTTTAAATCATGTCATTACTTGTAATACCTAACACAATGCCAATATTACATAGCTAGCTATCAGCTTACATTGTTCAGGGAATAGTCACAGGAAAAAAAGTCTGTATACACTCAGTGCAGACATAATCTTTTAAAAGTTTTGATATCCAGTTGGTTAAATCCTTGGACGTAGAACTCACAGATATGAAGGGCTGATTTATACAGGGTGTGATCAAAGCACAAAGTGAATGCTTAAATTTTTAAAATACTATTCTAGTAAATTGCCATTAATCCTCCTCAAAATAATCCTCTTTGCTTCAAACATAGTTATATCATCTTTCTTGCCATTTTATGAAGCAGTTCTGGAATTTTCCTTTTCTAAGCGTGATCAGTTGCACCGTTGTGGCTAACTTGATGTTCTGAATTGATGCAAAATATTTATTTTTCCTTACCATTTTGGCCCTGAGGAAGAGCCAGAAGTCACACAATGCCAGAGCTGGTGAATAAGGTGGACATATCATCATGTTTTTATTTGACAGAAATCACCATAAATATCTATGTAATTTAATATTGATAGGGTAATATTTTCAAACAGTATTATTATAGTAACTATACAATCACTTGGAGAAGAAAATTGAACTCAACTCCTATGTCATAACTTGAATAAACATTACTTGATATGAATCACAGACAAGTACAAGTACAAGATCATGCAGTATGTGTCTTTATGTGCCTGGCTAACTTCAATTTATAATGTCCTCTTAAATTTATCCATTCTGTCCATGGCTAGACTCCTGTCTTCCTGCTTCTCTCCCTCTCTGCCCTCATTCTCCTCACTCCTCCTGCTTTTTCTCCTGTTTTTCTTCCTCATCGGTCTCCCTCTTTCTTCTCTTTATCTCTCTCTCTCTCTCTCTCTCTCTCTCTCTCTCTCTCTGTCTTGGGTCTTTCACATGCTAAGCAAGTGCTCTACCACTGAGATACATACACAGCCCTTTTTTAAAATTTATTTTTTGAGACAGAGTCTCACTGAATGAGCCTGAAACTTGCAATTCTTCTGCCTCATCAAAAAAAAAAATCCCTCCTGATCAAAAATACTATTAAAACAGAGATTGTAGTTCAGTGGTACAGTGTATGCCCAGCATGAGAAAGGGACTTGATTAGATCTTTCACATCAAAAACCAAAACCGAAACCAAAAAAAAAAGACAAGCCACACATCAAGAGAAAACATTTGGTAAACAAACTTGGAAAAAAAATCTTTTCCAAAATGCATAGCAAAAATTTTAAAACTTAAAAGTAAAAAATGCATAATAAGAAAGAGGCCTAAAAAAAATTATCAAACCCACTGAAATAACTAAAAGAAAAAGTATTAGTTGTCATGTGGAGAGACTGGAAGTTTTATGCATTTTTGGTGAAAATTTCATTTTTGCTAAAACAATATGTCCATTTTGGAATAGAGTTTGGCAGTCCCTTAAACTGTCTACCTATACTTTATAAAGCACAATAATCCTTGTAGATATTCACTCAAGAGAAAAGAAAACATGCCCACATAAATATCTGTACAAAAACATTATAGTAGTTCTCCTCAAAACAGTCTTCAAGCCAGAAGTAGGCCCACATATGTAGGATTCATTAATGGGTTAATAAATGATAGTATAGCTATCTAACAAAATGCTATTCAGCAGCAAAAAGGAAGAGATTACCAAAACATGCAAAAACCACGGGTGACCCTCAAAATCATCAGGATATGTCAATTAAATTATATGTAAACACAAAAAATAATATATTGTCTGGCTTCATTTATAGGAAATTCTGGAAAAGGAAAATCTGTAGTGACAAAAAGCAGATTATAGTAGCCTGGGGCTGGAGTATGGTCAAAATGAGGAGTGACTCCCAAGTGGGACAAGAAAACTTCTGTGGTGATGAAACTGTGCTGAAACTTGATTGTGGTTGGTAGGAGTTAAATGACTGTATACATTTATATTCATCAAAACTCATAGAATTGTGTACTTAAATTTATTTTAATATAATGATTCTAATATAATGTAAACTATACATCAAAAAAGCTGTAAAACAAATTGATATACTATGCAGAAGTGCTGTGAAGAAACTTATAAACAGGTATATAATAATATGTAATCAATGAGAATAAATGAATAAGAATCTCTCATTTAATTCCTTTTAACTTTATTATTAGAGGCAATGACTGAGAAGTCTTTTGAAATTAAGTTTTGCTCTAAATACTCCCAATTGAATAGTATGGTTCCTTCTAATAAAATACCAAATACAAATTCTACCCAGATGGACAAAAGATGTATTGTCTTCAAACCACTGGTTTGGCTTTCTTATACTTAACTTTTACTTCAGATATCCAATCTTAAAAGCAACCAGATGAGGTTTTATGGAATTGTATAAAGGGTGGGGGGACAATGATGAAGACAAAATAATGAAAACAACTTTTGCTCATGGGAGGAAATTTTCTGTGCCAACTTTTAGTTCAGAGTGATCTTTTATTGGTCAAATTCCAAATTCCTAAAGTACAGGCCTGTAATAGAAGTGCTGACACACTCGAAATGTAGCCGTGCAAACAAGATGATACAATAAATGGTGGGTAAATTTACTTACTATCTCTTATGATAGCGCCCTCCTTTGCAAAAGTTCACTTCATTTTACTTTTTGTTATTCTAATATTATGCTAAATCAAAGGGCTGAAAAATCGCATCTTTTCCAAACTTTTCTTTTGTGCACTTATTATATAATAAAAATTAACCTTGGTGCTAAAGCTTTTCAGACTTGTTTCTCTATACATAGGCAAAAGATATCTTTTTTAACATCAAGCTGAATTTTCTTTAATTTTGCCCATTCCTGCTGTATTATAAAATATGCCATGCATTGAAGAATTTTTTTAAACTCTTAGTTCCTTCCATGAGGATGCAATTAATTTGTTATTGAAAAGAATGTACATGAAAAACTTACTTATTTGGAGAATGAAATATTAGCTCAGTTTCAACATATGCACTTTAGTACTCTATATTTCATGCTTTATTAAGAGTAGGGCAACTCAAGAATATCATATTATTCATATGTGTTAATCAGAAACTTTATACATTATATATATATTGGTATAAATACTTAAAACATATCATGTTGAGAGATAAGAATAATGATTCAAGTTATTTTTTCCCATAGCATACATGAAAAAATTGGAATACA
The DNA here is from genome assembly GCA_004027455.1 of Hydrochoerus hydrochaeris. Classification (NCBI taxonomy): domain Eukaryota; kingdom Metazoa; phylum Chordata; class Mammalia; order Rodentia; family Hydrochaeridae; genus Hydrochoerus; species Hydrochoerus hydrochaeris. The sequence continues at coordinate 83,249 of PVLA01007671.1, read as the reverse complement.
TTGCATGAAGTAGAATTCACAGTTCTTTGCTTTTAAAATACATTTGAAAGATATCTTGATTCTTTCATTCATAGTTTCTCTTCCACAGCTTTACCTTGAATACACTCTCTGAATTAAATATCAAATATATGTTTCAAACTATAGTTTGTTATTTTTGCAAACAAGGGAGCAAAACTTACTTGGGGTAGTGCATACCTGAGAATTTCCTAATTTTATTGCATATAAAAATCTGTAAGGGTCTTTCTACAAAGCTGACAGTGATTAAGATCTAATAGGATAAATGTAGATATTTGATACACAGCAAATGGAGGAACAGTCATTCATGCTTAGGTAACAAGACATGGAGCCCTCACATTTCATTTTGTCCATTGAAATCCAAATCACAACCAATTAATGAAATAGGGTTTATTATATGGTTGGAATGTGAGTAGAATAAATCTGGTTTCAACTTTCAGATGGGATCAACACATAAAACTTACTGTCTGACTTCTACTACATTTGACACTCCCAGTGGCAGAATAAGAATTATGCCAAGGAGTAAAGCAGTTGAAAATATATTCTCAAATTTAGAAAATAACCAGGGGATTGTATAGCCAACTTGTTTATATCTGTACTACTCCTGACCAATTTTCCACAAAATACCCACAAAAATTAAAACATTCATTTATATTCTGCTTATAAATGAATGTTTTAATTTTTGTGGGTATTTGAAAGACTCAGATTGCTATAATTCAAAACACTACAAAGTGTTCTTCTATATGTATTGATATTATGGTGAGGTATTTTAAGACCTGTACCTTTTTACCCTGCAATCATCTTCAAGGCATCAGAAGAAGTGTGTCTATCTAGTATTCTCATCCTATTTAGATTTTTATATCTATCAATTTTTCAATTTAGAGCAATGCTAAATTCATTAATTTTAAATAATGTAATAAGATAAGTAGTCTTAATAGTCAGTAAATAAAGGAAAAAGATTGGTACAGATTTTAGTTCCTATGGGCCTAAGAAAGAAATTATCTCTTTAGTGTTTTTTTAAAAAAAGCTGCATGTTGGCGAGGGGAATCAAGTAGAAATATGGGCAGGAGTGGACAGAAAGAGTGAAAGTGATGAGCAGATAGAACAGGTTTACTTGTATCTTGGGAAACCACTTTCTGTGAAGAAGTGCAGAGAAACGGGTCAACATTCAGAGAGCAATATAAACCTCCAAATTTTACTGTGAATCTCCAAACCAGTCTTCATTGTGTAAGTCCTAACTTTTAGAAGAGTAGAAACAAATAAGAGATTTTATAATCACCTTTGTGACATTTTTATTTGCCTCCTGTATTTGTTAAACGTGGGTATTAGAACAGATAAGCCACCAATTCCATTGATTTAATACGATAAACTTTTATTACTTGGTTATAATATGGACTAAGCAGATATCCTAGTTTGCTAGTCTTCTATCTATCCTCCAAAGTTTTCTTTCTGGGACTCAGGTTCTGAAGACTTCAGGTCCTGGCCCAACTCCTGTCTAGAGTCTTGGAGTTCTCCACATTCAGAGAAATAGAGGAAGATATAAAGACATGCATTTGTCCCTTTATCACCACCCAGGATCACATGAACTACTTCTACTCACACTGCCTTTGTCTTGAACCAGACTATTTCCCAGTTAGGTACAAGCAAGCTGAAAAATGTTGTCCTTGGCTGAGAAGTTACCTGAGGAATCATTTGTCTGCCATGTGTCCCTTTCACACCTCTGAAAGTATATATGTTTCAGATCATTATATCTAAATGATCTGCATTCATAGATAAAAGATTCAAGAAGGCAACAGGATGATTAGATTACTGTTTAAACATTCATAAGGCTTATATAGGATTATTAATTTTGGCTTAATATTCATGTATCTTAGCTAGTATTTATTCTATTCAATTATGAATATAGAAAAATTCTATCAAAGATTCAGCTCCCCAACAAAGGCTCTCTGATTTTAGGGAAAAATAATATGGTCTTTATAGATTTTAGTTTTACAGTTGAATATTTCCACGAGAAATGTTATTTTCTGAATGTTTATATCCCTGCACCCCCAATTCATAGCTTGAAATGATAACTCCCAAACCTACAATACCAGAAAGTGGGACCTTTGGGGAGGTGATTAAATCACAAGGGCTGAGTTGTTATGACTGGAACTGTTAGATCCCAGGGCACTAGCTAGTCTCTCCCATTGGGCTTCAGTCAGTGTGCTTTCACCAGACAGTGAATCTGCCAGTGCTTTGGTCTTGGATTTTCTACTTTCCAGAACAATAAGAAACACGTTTCTGTCATTTAGAAGCTACCAAATCTATGCTATTTTGTTACACCAATCCTAATAGTCAAAGACCAAGTCCCTCTGTTCCCTTATTGAAGGCATCTTGGATGGATGGTACCAGATTAAAAACGTGTCCCAAACTACTGCTCCAAAGATCTGGTCCCTAAAATTCCACTATACAGAACACATCTGTGTGAAAGCAGGATAAATCTAAACAAAGAGTTGGAAGGCACAAGTAAAAGAAAAGGATGACATGAAAACAAACTCTCCACAGAATTTCCCATTTTGGTTTGTGGCATCTGTAACATTTATTTCAAGTTCTGGGAAAGGTTTAGCATTTGGCTTTGAATGTCACCCAAACAAAACTGCTAGAGTTTTGTTCATACCCTGTTCCCTGGAAATATTATTTTATGGTTTACCATGATTTCAAGTAGATCAGTTATAAAATTTAAGGAGAACAAATTGATTATGCTCTAATTGTGTCTGTATTTTGAAGGAAATTCACTGCCAGTTCATCAATAATGAGTCTACACTCACCTGTTCTTAGGAAACCATTTGGTACTTTTCACTGGTATTCATTTGTCAGGTACTTTTATTTGATGCCTTATTTTTTCAAATTCTAAGTTTCATGTTAATTGGTACCACCTATAGAGAAGATCCCAAGAAATACACATATTCTTCCTTCATTTGATACATATTTACTGAGCATTTATGACATTAAATCTGTATTGTATATAAAGAAAGATACCAAAAATTTTATTGAGCATGATATTACATTACTTTGATCATAGAATACTGCTTAGCACAAGCAGGATTATTTACTTCATTTGGTAAATGTTGACCAAAAATTTTAACATGTGTTTGATTTCCATTTTCTCCGATTGCTTTGTGGAAATACAGAAAAGTTCAGCTACATAAAATGTTTCTTACAGAATTGCAGAACTGTGCCAATTATCACTTTGTAAGTGAACAATATCCTCACTATAGGTTCTTTGAGATTTTAAATGCTACTCAAAGCTTAGCTTACTAAAATATGAGCTATCCTCATTTTTGAAGGATTCTGATAGGCAATTTTATATGTCACAGGAGAAACAGAACCTAAGAAAGTATCTACTTATCCAGTGAACTGCTATGCAATTGCCTTGTTTTCCAGTGTTGAACATAACCCCAAACTTCTAGTAGCAAAACAATCACCCTGTGCTATTTAGAAAGACCCATTTTAACTTCTTCTAAAATGCACACTGAGAATGCACCAATCTGTCAGCTGAAAAGTTATCTGGCAATTTAGAGAGGCCAGACTGCCTTCTCACTTTTTCTTTTTCTCTGAGCAACCAGCACTACTAGAAGAAAAGAAAAGCATGTTCCCAAGAATCCAGAGCAATGAGTGGAGGCATTGCAGGGAGGACAGGAATGTGACACATGTATATCACAGTTTTCTTGTCATTGTCCCTCCTCCCCCTAAATATTTTTGAATGACCAATATCTTACCATAAACACAAAATAACAACTCTGAAATCTCATCATGTGTATTTTTAATGGAGCTACTGTGATTTTGTAAGTAAAAAAAATTCAATCAGAGTAGAAGGGAACTAGCAGGAGAAAGAAGAGTCAGTTATTTGGGAAATAACACATAATAAAAAGGGACTATTTTTCTCACATGTTGTTCTGTTATAATCGATACAATTACAAGTGACTCAACCTCAAACTATTTTGAGTGTAGATGATAGGAAACAACCAAAATAGTGATATTTAAATACACACAAATTTCCAAAAGCCTCTTAATAAATTGCATTCCAAATGATGAATGTAATTTTAGTTCAGCTTCCAAAGCTTATGCTAAAAGACAAATTGTACCAGCAGAGGGTTTCCATATTCTAGGCTATATATATATATATATATATATATATATATATATATATCTCCTAATTAAACAAATCCTAGTTTTCAGCACAATGTTTAAATTTTAAAAATCTGCATATTTATGTTGTAAACTTAGAAACTGGTAGATCTAAATGTTGTAATATAAAAATGATTCTACAGTTTACTCTGAGTGAGATCAATGAGATTATGAGAAATCAGAATTTGGGGGTAAGATATTTTCTAAGGACTCTTTCATTCGAACAGCAGTGTATTCATCACTGACACCATGAGCCAAATCTTGACTTCTGGCTCAGTGTGTTACTTCCCTGAGATTTCTTTTTTAAAGGAGAAAAAGAGCCATTTAGTAACCTGAGAAAACAGAAATACTTAGAATTCATAATTTGATTTCCTACTACTTTTCCAAACAGAAAAAAATCGATATATTTATAAAAAATCATTTAAAAATCGAGTTATTTACATCTAGAATACCTACAGATTAAACTTGTCCCACTCTTTCTGGATTTTCAGGGTGCCTCTTAACTAAATAAGAGGTCTCATGCACCCAAAAGCAATGATAAGTTAGTTTTCATAAGCCACAGGCTGAAACACAGTAATGCACAATTTTACATTTCCTGCCATTTGTCCTCTCTTTTGGTGGCAAGAAAAACATGTTTCTGATCAGTTTGAGAATGAAGTAATCTGAATTCAATTTGGTTACTTGCAAGATTCAGGTCTTATGTTTACCAGCTTTCTCACCTGTAAGAACTATAAAAGATAAAAGCTCTAAATGTTACCCTTTAAATAACATCTGGAACTGAGTTTGGGCTGATACCCATACCGTGAGGTAAAATATCACTGCATGACTGACTATATTGCTTCTGAAAAGAGTCCCCAAATGACCCTGCACTTAACTTTGCCTTGGGAGTGCAAACATGTATTCAAAATATCTCTAATTCACATCAGAGAAAAGTATCATAAAGTGATTTTGATCAAGTCCTACATAGTAGGCCTACTCAAAGGCATTTAAGTTCTTTAGGTCAAGTAAACAGAAGACAGATCAGACAAAAGCACGTGCAATCTCTGCAGTTGAGCAGTCATCCCTGCCATGCACATTATCTGCACCTGAGGAGCTGATGTGATCAGAAGCAGTCTAGTTGTAAGGCCAGAACATAGGAGTAGTGAGTCACCTGGAGTCCCAACTTGATGTGTGATTATAATTTGGCAAGCTGAAACCTAATCAGTCCCATTTCACTTGTCTAGAGGAAGAGTCAAGGTTGGGGGTGGGGAGCAGCGTGCTGATATTAGGCAAAGAAATGGAAAACTTCCCAAGAGCCAAAAGTCAGTCATGTTTACTGAGTCGTGGCCAGTAAGGTTAGTCATCAGGGTCCCTGAAGTGAGACCATTGCCACAGTGAAGATGACGTACACCGTGCCTCTGAGCCACTCCTCAGAGATCCCTGGATTCCTCTGTTCTGGCTCCATTTGTGAAAATTTGATACATAAATGGAACCTCGGATTTTGTTTTTAGCGTTTCTGAAACTCATTCACAGAGACAGAGTGCCTGACTCATACTTGACAGTTCATATGACACCAGAAATCTGAGGTATTATTTTTTTATTGTGAATAAATATCTATTTGAGAAAAGATTTAAAATATCATGCAAATGAGGTCACAAAATTGTTCAGTGGGGTGGGGGAAACATGAGGCATCAGACCACGGTAACCTAGATCATTCTAACAGCAGATTCCCTGATACCAGCAGAATATTCCCTGATACCAAGAAAATAATAAATAATCCAAGCAACAGTCTTTTCCTGCTTATTATAATTGTTACTCAGAATGCATAAGTGGTCTATGCCCAGTCAGTGTGTTGAGCATTCCTGTCAGCAATGCAACCTCTTTCTTGTTCTTGATTTTAGTCATAAAACCCATATCTCTCAAATGTTATTTTAGGAGTATTTACTCTGAGAAAATAGAATTCATGTTTTGGCACAAATAAACTCTTTGTTTTATGCTCATTGTGCCTCAATTTACTTTTTAGGTTGACAGTTTTCATATCCATTGCTATCTAACTAAATTGATATGGCTAATAAATCTGATTCAGGGCTCTGGATTAACCTGCTCTGGAGTACCTAACACCATGAGTTCTTGAATTGAGGATCAGATCATGTTCTACTGCACTTTGCTAAGGTGACAGCCTCCTGGATGAGTCCCAGCTCCTTGCGTAGCATTCTTTGTACCAAACCACAGGTGACATAGGTAAAAAGGTACATGAGCAAGGAAATACGAATGAGAAAATAATCCACCTCAGGCTGATGGAAAGACAGAAACACACAATTGCAGACGGCAGGGGTCCCCCTATGGTCCTTATAAATTATGCTTCTGGGATATAAGTGCTTAATAATAATAATAATACCCAAAGCAGGATTTTTTTTAAATTAAAATGCTCTTAAATATTAAACTATTTTTGTTAAATTTCGACTGCAATTGTATTTTATTTTAAATTTCATTTATTTCATTTTAATGTCAAAAATATCACCCTAAAAAGTGAGCTGCCAAGTGTTCTCGCAGGCAGCAAATAATTCTACCTCTCACAGGATGTGTTTTTATTCCCAGAGATGTTTAGGATGTTGGTGACATGATTGGGCTCATGCTAGATCTGCAAACTTAAGATAATAAGTTGTACTTTAAGCTGTTTTCCTCATAATTTCATCTTCTTCAATACTTAAGTGTTTTGTCACATTTTAGTTATACATGATATATAACAATATTTTATTTTAGGTTATTTTTTATTTTAGATTATTTTAAAAGGAATTTTAGTCAAAAGCTTAAATACACTAGTTGGCATATTATTTTCATTTAAAAGATAAATAGCAAAAAATTTAACACACTATTAAATGAACATATGGTATTTACAGAGTGTATACCATTTTTCTGCATATTCCTTCAATCATTCAGTAAATATTTGCTGAGAAAATATTAGTGCTAAGGAATAAAATAGCCCTAAATCTCTGACCTCCTATAGTGAAAGAGACAATGAAAGTCTATTTTATTGAGTAAATAAAAGAATGGCATGCTGGGAACAAGTACTCAAGAGTAGAAATAAATCAGGATGCGAGCTAGGGAGTATTGGTGGTGATGTGGAGGGGGCAGGATTGCACTGAAGATGAGATGCTTAGGGCCCCTGTTGCTGAAAAGCTGAGTGTGGAGTAAAGACCTGAATGAATTGAGGGGGTGGACACGCAAAGACCTGGCAGTAGAGCAATGAGGAAGAAAGAAACAAAGGCAAGGTATATTCAAGGAGCAGAAGGGGTCAAAGCACCTGGATCTCAATTCAGTGGTTTTCAAACCAAGTTCCTTGAGCCACAGAATTCTAAAGTGATGTTAATATCATCTTTACCAAAGAGAGTATTATAAAGTATTATTTCTATGGCTACCACTAGCTTTTGGTATAGGTCAGAAAGTGTGCTAAACTCTACCTTATCTAACTCATAACAACTTTGAATGACATGTTACTATTACTAAAACACACCACTGTTACAACTATTTAACAGAAACAAAGGTTAGGCAGGGTAAAGGCAGTTGCCTAAGGTTACATTGGGTTGTGAAGCTAGGATTTAAATTTAGGGAGTCTAAGTATGAATCAATGTCCTATACTCCAGAAAGGGAGAGAGAAAAAGAGGACAGGGAGATAGGAAAAGAGAGAGAGAGAAGGACATACACACACACACACACATGTATGTATGTATGTTTATTAATCATCAGGAAATAATCTATAGAAAACTACACTGGAAATGGAAAATCTCATGGCCTCCAGATGCTGTGATTCTAATGCCCTTCATGTTTTTCCTGTTGGAACAGAAATGTGGGATTTTCTGTACAGTATTCTCAGGGTCCTGAAAGGATTTCTGAAGCAATGCTCCTGACATTCTATTTCATTCACAGACCCCTCTGTGGACAGCACTTAGTGTTTCAGGTGTTTCTTCTGAATGGCACCTCTTCAGACACTGGTCAGAAACAAAAGTGTTTCCATCAAAGTTGGTGCACAGTCCAATGATTTTGAAAAAATAACTCTGACATAAGATGGAAGATTAATTAGAATCTAAAGAATAGATGTTAGAGGGAACTCTCAGCCAAGAAATAGCCTGAAATGTACTGGCAGAGCCCAAATTGAGAAAGAGACTAGACTTGAAGCCATTCAAGAGGTAAAATCAATAGGACATTGTGAATAATTGCAACGAGTAGGTAATAAAGCAAAAGAAATTTAAAATGGTTCTGATAATTCTAGAAACTCTGAAAATCAGCAATTGAGACAGCATACCGAAGAAAACGCAGAGTGTCAGAGATAGATGATTGATATGTTCTCTTTTAAACAGTTTGCATTTGAATCAATATAGACTAGTCTTGCAAAAATGTCTAAAAGATAACTGTTTCAACATACTCAGACTACCATAATAAAATGCCACAGATGACAGCAGATTTAGTTTTTTTGGTAAGGGATTTCTTCCTGGTGTGTAGATCTTTAACATCTCTCTGAGTGGTGCTCATGTGGCCTCTTTATGGTATATGAGGGAGCTGTACAATGTTTCATCTTATAAGGACACTCATCCGATCAGGGCAAGGCCCACTTTCATAACCTCATTTAACCTTAATTGTTTCTTCAGAGCCTCGATCACTAAATACTGTATGGATACATTGGGTTTAGAGTTTTAACATGTGAATTTTGGGAGGACACAAACATTCGGTATACAATAGCAACTGAATATTTGATTTTGGAAGTTGAGTTCAGGCTGAAATGTGGGACTGTGAAAACATTAATGGTAGCTGAACCACCGGTGATGATATTACTGACGAACACTGTAGAGTTAGGTTGAGTGGCTCTTCAATACCAGCTGGCACCAACATCAAAGAAACACACAGAGGATGAAGCAGGAACCAGGGAATTAGATTAAAGGCAGACAAAGAAAAAGAAACAGAAAAATCAGGAAAGAGAGACTGTGACCATTAATCATGATAACTCAACTTGAATTTCTTGAATTAAGACATGCCTACTAGATTTACAAACCACATTTTTGGTCATGTCTGAGTGTGTCATGAAGTTGTGACCTTGGGTATAAGATATGGTTCCAGGTCCTCTTTCCTTTCTGGGTTTGTTCCTATGTTCTACACCCAGGCTCCCAAGAAGCTTTTTCACCACCACACCTCTCTGCCATGGTGTTTCTGGAGGCAGTTGACCATGGTCTGAATCCTTCAAATTTGTGATCCAATTTAAATATCTTTGCCTTTAAATTATGAGTGTTAAGTTATGTGACTCAGCAAAAGGAAAGCTAACTAATATAGAAAATTGGTACCAAGAGTGGGGTCTTCTCTGTGACTGTCCCTGAGCATGTGATTTAGAAGTTTCCAGAAGTGGTTTGCCAGAAGAGTGAAAAGTTTGGAGAGGTGAACTAGAGAAGCCTTAGAATGCCATAAGCAGAGCCAGATGGGTAATTTTGGTCAGGGTTCAAAAACCAGAAAGCTGATAGAAATACAGATATTAATGGTCAGGCTCCATCATTTTTAGTTGGGGATTCATTGTCAGTTGGACTAGAGACCATGTATGTTATACTCTGAAAAAAATTTGCCTACACTTTGCCCATGTCCTTTGCAGAAGACTGAGATTAATAGTGGTGGTCTGATTAATTTGGTAGTGGAAATTTTAAGACAGGTCAAAATTGAGGCTGTAGAATGGGTACTATTAGCTGCTTTCAGCCAAATGTATAAGTGAGAAGCAGGAACAAAAGAACAGAATTTTTTTTTTAATTTGGACTAGAAGAAACCATGTATACAGTCAGTACCAAAGGAGATGTTGCCGTTGATAAGATTAATGCCGTTGAAAAGAAAATAAATACTTGGTACAGGGACAAAACAAAGTTCTCCGGGCATTTCAAGAATTAGTAATACCCCACCTATTTCAGTCTCAAAGATACAAAAGTAGAAACCTGTCATTTGAGAAGAAAGATCTTGACTTCTCTCTTCCAGAAAGGTCTACTAGGTAATTGGCTCCTTGGGATTCATTTCACCATGCTCAGCCATACAGTTAATCAGAGCTTGATACTGTCATGGTCCAAGGGGGCACGGATGCTGCTTCTGCTGACAGCAGACTTTGACACTGTCCATGCTGTGCAGGTCATACTGGCATGCAGAATGCAACATGTGCGGGCACAGGGAGTTTTCCACCTATATTTCAAAGAAAGGCCTGGGGGCAAGGAGCACCTGAGAGAGCAGTGCATGAAGCTGAATGGATGAAACTGAAGGTGAAGTAGAGACCTAGGAAATCAGAGATGCCAGGGAAGTGGAACATCTGATGAAGAAAATGCAAGCTATTACTGCAACCAGCCCAAAACAGGCCATGTGTGCTACAATTAGCAAGTTCATAGGGTGGGCTCCCCAATCCTCTGGCATTCACATCTTATTATCCCTGAATACTGGATATGGAGCTACTTGAGTTAATGTTTGCCTCTTGAATTTTGGTCTTGCTTTGTTTTGAACTTTTTCCTACCCCCTATTCCTCCCTTTTGAAATGGGAATACTTACCTTGTACATTATAATTTGGGATTATGTAACTTTTTATTTTTACAGAAGGATTTTCCTTGAGTCTCGGATGTGACATGGATTTAGACTTGAAAAATACTGCTAACTTGTAAGCAGAATAGTTGTATCATGTTTAGTGGGATTATGAATTTATTCTGTTTATTTAAAGGTAAAGTATGTTTTAAGGAGATGTATTTAGTATCAGGTTGACAAGGAGTATATTGTTACTATTAATTCTGATATGTCAGTTTTAATGGATTAACAAATGTCTGGCAAATTAGTAAAGCACATTTTTGATTGTGGCTGGGTGGGCCATAGAATTATGACCTTGAGTACAAAATGTGCCTGTTCATTTCCTCTCTGGCATTGCTTCCATACTTTGCTTCTCAGCCACCATGAATTAAGCATCTTCTCCATTACACATTCCCACCATGATGTTTCTGATTTGGGGACAGTTTATAATGGACTTCCCTCAAACTGTGGGATGAATTAAACTTTCATTCCTTAACTTGAAGATGCTGTATATTGTGTCCTAGCAGGAGGAAGTTGGCTAATACAGGATTACTAAGAATTTCCAGAAGATGATTAGAGTTTGAGTAATGTTTGACCTCTTCCACTGAAGGGTATATGCACTGAGAATTAATCATCAAATCTGAAATCAAATGGGTCACTAGTAATATGTGTTCACATTTACCCATTGTGGTAGTTTCTGAGAATTTCTATGGTTATTTTTATGAGAATGGTTATGGTTATTGAGAATTTCTCATACAAACCACCATGCTAGGTGTCGCGATGAAAAAGACTAATAACATATGATCATGGGAATTGTGTAAGAATCTCTTGCTTTTACCAAATCACCCCCCTATTCTCTGGATCCTGAATGCTTTACTAACTCCCCCATGTGGCTCCACTATCTTATCACATAAATCTTTACACTCAAAAGTAGGAGAAACCCATGACTATCCCTTGAATCTGTCTTGTTTAATATACTATCTTGGCTAACACAATATAATACATTTTTAAAAATATATTTTATAACATTTAAATATCCAGAAGCTTACATAAAAATTTGGATATTCATATTCTCTTGAAAATTCAGATGACCTGACTAAACTGGACCTGGCTTCCTGCCTGGCAAGCATTGTTTGAAGCTATACATACTACACCCTTTGTAAGGACCTTGACTGCTTTCATTTGCTACAGTCTCTATTATTCTGAATATGTGACCTGAAAATCCCTTTTACTCACCTTCTTATAAAATTACTTATCATAGTCTTCAAATAGTTGGGTTTGTGACCCTCATTCTGAAAAGAACCATCTAGAATAAAGCGTAGGGTTTGTCTGGCCATATGAATCATGTAGTATGTTAATCAAATTCTCATTCTTGGAAATTCCAATATGTATTGTATCATTCAGACCACATGGGAGATTCACAGACTTTTGTAGCAGATGAATTCGTAGGTTTTATGGTAGCAAGTTACTGATCTGTGTTACTTTCATGCACCAGTCATATTTGACTCTCACTGGTATGCTGTTTTATCGTCACCTCCCAATAAGCATTTCTCCAATGGTCTAAGATCTGTTCTTGATTTTATTTATGGTGCTTCTAGAAAACAGATATGAGTTCAGGCTGTATTAGTTCTCTTTTTGCTATTGGTAAATCCAAATTTTTACTATTGAATGGCAGGCCCACCGTGGCTATCCTCAAAGAGGGACTACAGACTGATAAGTGATAGACTTTTCTCTACAGGCATCGTTAACTGACAAAATTTGGAATATTTCTCCTCCATGTCTCCCCAGAACTAAATATTTACTGAAAAAGCATATGTGCAGAATTCTAGAGTAAATAGACAAGGAGATGTGTCCATGGTTGAAAGATTTGAGACTTAGAATTCACAAACTGTGTTCCTAGATATGCCTGAAGCTTCCTGAGGGATTTCAGGAAAATCACTTAACTTTCCCAATTCAGCTGTGGAATGGAAATGTTATTATTTTTTTGCCTTATATTGTACGATCATGCTGTACCTTTGCAAAGCCTTAGATAATGCAGGCTGCAAAGCAATCCCTATGATATCCTAAGACTCTTAAAACATGCCAGAAAACTAAAGCACCAAAGGCCTGTCTTGAGCAACCAAAGGTCCATTTTTGCTGAAGAAATTCAAGATCAGGAATGCTATCTGTCTTGTGGCCCTATGAATAGGCTTCTCTCCATTTCTGCATTACTGGACAGGCTACCACTATTCTCTCACTTTCCATTCTAGTCAAACATCAAGTCTCTCTCTATCTTCCCTCCTCCTCCCACATTTAATAGGAAACACATTCTCTTTCCTTAGGACACAAAAAGAAGAAGAAAAAAGAGATTTAAGTAGAACAGCAGAATCTCTACCTACATACAACTTGCTAAATATATACAGCTGAAAATAGCCAGAGCTGAGAGAAAGGGAAAAAAAGAAGAGTGTTTTAACAGTAAAGTAAAACCACAACTAATGACTTCAGGAGACAGGAGCTAGGTGGACAAGCAAAGCATTACAGTTTTAAATATATGAGATTTGGCTTCACCTCCCCAGTAAGTGGCCTGGCACCAGTTCAAATAGGCTGGTCTGGCACGCTAGTGCCTCTGAGAGGGACCACACTGGCGGATGGAAATGACCACAAAAGCCACAGAGAAAGTGCAGGCTTCCAAAAGCAACGAGGAGTCAACCAGACTGGCAGCAAAAACAATGCCAAGACTCCTGTACCAGCAGGGAGGGGCCATCTGTGCCAAGTTAGATTTTCTCTCTCCTTAGGTTGGGATGACCATAGTGGGCCTGAGTGCTGGGAGGGTGAGCAGGAACCAAAGAGCACTCCAGCCCCCCTGGCCCAGAGGCTGACAACAGATAGCAAATGCCAACAAGCAGGAATAAAGAGCCTGCTCCCTTCTGGGTGCCGTGTTGCAGAAAGCCGAGAGAGTCATGTTTCCAGACTATTCCTGTGTACTAAATAGAAGGAAATAATCTTTTTGGGCTGCAACTCTGGAAAATATTTTGCTATACAAACAGTTGTTTTTTTCATGCCACTTGATGGCTGCCAAGTGACTTGGTACGTGAAGCCTTCTTGCTTGCACTGCCTGAAAGCAAAAAATCTACTTCAGAGAGTAGAAGACACAGCAGGGGGCTTTCATTGGCCAGTAGCCATTTTTATCATGTATGGCGATGTCTACATCATGCCAGCATTGCTAGCTGGAAAGCTGAAACGGAATTAAAACTTTCTCTAAATCTGCATAATATATAATGGTGTATTTACCCCAAACTGGGTAGTGTCTTTGAAGGTTTTACTGCCAACATCAATTTTTTTCAATGTTAAAATAAGGGCAGAAATTAATTTCCAAGATTTCAGGGGACATTATCAACAAATTATTTCCAGCTCTTTGAATGAATTACACATGCCAAGTAGTTGTCAAAGATAGCTTGCTTTCTGAAAGACAATAACACTGCAATCAAAATTTTACATAAGTTAACTGTTCTCTCTTCCTTTCTTTACATGAGAGGACCAGCATGTATAACAATAATAATGATAACAAGAACTGCACCCCACATAGTAGCATTTCATTTTACAAAAATCATACAGCCTAGGTATTCTTAGATTCATTTGGCATGTTTGAGAAACAGAAAGTGGCCTGTGCCAGAAATTTAGCAAGTCAAGAAAAGTGATGGGGGAAGATTTGGCTAAAAGGGTAGGGCCTTGAAGGTTGCACTGCATAAACACATTGCGTTTGCGCTGCCAGGTGAGGAATGTAAATAGGGATGGACAGTAGGCAGATGGGCTACATGGGTCTCATTGTTAAGCAGAGCTTGGCTGAAGCTATGGCCTTGCTAGGGATATGGATGCTATTTGGAGCTATGGAAATGTAAGGACATTACAGTGAAGGAGGGCAAATGTGCAGATGACAACAACTCAGAGTAAAAAGAAAAGCAATCACAATAGAAGCCAAGAAGAGAGACTATTTCAAGAAAGAAGTCATCAATGATGCTGAATTATCTTGGTAGTTCTGATAAGCAATGAGAGGTTCACTAAACTTGTTGACAAAGCACTAGCGATTTCATTTAAATAGCAGGAGAGAAGCCAGATTAGAATAAGGACTGACTAAATGTAGACAATGTAGACGGCAAGTGAAAATGCCTGGCTATGGAGCGGAAGAGAAAGATAAGAAACACATCTGGGACGTGCTGAAGCACGAAGGATTGTGAGGCTCTGTTGGCTTGGGAGAGTCATCTGAGAACACCGAACTGCTGCCACCAGCGGAATCCAAGAACTAGGGAAAGGTTGGCCAATGTGACCAAGTATCCCAGTGGCAACAGTGGTGAGCGTAGAGAAATCCAGGCCACAGAAGAACATTTCTGTCTTCACTGCGCAGAACCTTCACCTTTGGAACAGCCTGGTAAGAGACAAGGATAGGCAGAGCAAGGGAGGGACAGAACACACCAGGGCTGTAGAGAAAGACATATTTGAGAGGGCCCTCTGCATTTCCTAGTCCTCCATCTCTTACATGACTTCCTGGCCTAGGACCTACCTTCCCAATGTCCTTTCACTACCTCCAGCTCATTTTCTTTCTCTTCGTCCAGATAACCACTCATTCACTTCATTTTGCAGAAATTAGTACTGCCTTTTCTTTCTTTCTTTCTTTTTTTTATTTTTTTGCAGGCACACACTTTGATTGAGAAAGGAACTCCTTGCCTCTTTTATTGTGGTGAATACAGAAAGCATAAAACAGTTTTAACTACCTGTAAGTATATGTTCCAGTTGTATTAAAGACATTCATTCAACATGTGGTACAACCATGGCCAAAATCAATTTCTGGACTATTTTTATTATCCCAAAAAGAATCTCTTTACTAGTATACATTCACTCTTCTTTCCCTTTTATCCAGTCTGGGAACTTCAACTGTACATTGAGTCTCTAAGAATTTGCCCATTCTAAGTACATCATATACTCAGAATCATACACTATTTGTCCTTTGTCCTTTAGGATAAGGTTTTCAAGATTCATATTATAACATATGCCAGAGTTTCATTCTTTTTAATGGCCAAATAAAGTGACTGAATATAAATACTGTGTTTTGTTTATCTCTTCATCTATTACTGGATGCTGGGGTTGTTTACCCTACTTGGTTATTGGGAATCATGTCTTATGAACATAGATACTCAAGTATCTGTTTGAGTCGCTCACTTCTATTCTTTTAAATATTTATCTAAAAAGAGAATAGCTAGATTATACACTTAGGAATCCAACTTGACATGACTACAGCTACCATTTTGCCTGCCAGGGGACTTTGGTACACACCCTCAGCCAGAACACAGTTGTTATGATGGTCGACTGAATGTGTCACGCTGACCACTGACACTGTTTCTTAATAGCTGTTGGACATGTTAATGAGATCATCCAGGTGCCTACTGCCTTTGTCTAGCATAGCATTTGCCTGCCTTGGAGTGCAGGGATAGGGATCTACTGGTCTAGCTGTTGCTACAGACGTGATTCTAACTCTAAGTCCCTAATAAATTGTACTTTGTGCAATCCTGGATGTGTCCTTCTTTCTTAGTTCTCAGAGGACCTTCTATGTTTGGTGGCTGCTTCCTATACACTAGGGCCTGTTCATTTCTCTTTTCTGACAGAATAGGTTAATTCTGTGTTTAATTTTTAAGAAACTCCTTGTATGTGTTCTGTAGTCTCAGTACCACTTTGCAGACAACACATAATTCTAATTTCTCCATATGCTCATCAATACTATTTTCTATTCTTTCTGCTGTCATTATTATTACTATTTTGGCAAGTATTCATCTTTGGTATGAAACCATTTCTCATATGGAGTCAGTGTGCATTTATCTAATGACAGTGATAGCTGAGTATTTTTTCATGCATTGGCTGGCCATCGTATATCTTCTTTGAAGAAATGTCTACTAACATCCACTGTTATTTATGAATTGAGCTGTCTGTTTTTTTGTGGGGCTCCTTGCTTTTTTATATTTTTAAATATCTGTTGGTCCATAGCAAAGTGCTCTTGATAAACAAAATAAGAAATTATTTTATTTTATCAAGATATTCCTGTGAAAAATTTCAAGTATTCGGAAAAGTTAAAAGGCTTATAAACATTACAATATTATATTAAACTTGTACATATGCATCATATACCTGAGCTTCAACCTGTTCACAAATCAAGCATGTCTTATGGATGCTTTCAAAACAAGTTGGAAATATCAAGAAATGATTCTTTTTAATGAATAAGACTTTAAAGGCTCATAGCATGGGTAAGAATGCCTGAGGCTGGGGCTCCAGAACTTCTCTGGTAGATGAAATGTAAGAGCAGAGGATGGGTAAAAGTTGGTGGAGAATTAGGTCTTTTACTTTGATCATGCCTTAGTGAAATTTCTTGGAAAAATGAATCAAAGAAAACATTCCCAGGCAATGGAGGCGCTGACAGGACTGTCACCATCACAGCACCCAGGTTGCCTAACGTTATGGTTGCTGGACCAATACCTCATCAGAGCCTCCTGGAAGCAATGAATCCTGGGGCTAGTAGTAAAACTGCCCGAAGCTAGTGGCTTCCAGGATTAGATCTTAAACCCCCTGTCCCTCTCCTCCTACAGCACTGATTCCTGGGCCTTCCTCACTTAGCTATTGACTCCTTTGAAGTCAAGAATCATATTCTATTCATTTCTATGTTTGTCTCTTTTTTGTAAAACCCAACAACTAGAACAGTGTTTTGGACAGAGAAAGTCCACTATGAATTACTGCAGGTCCCGTTAAGCATCTATATCCTTCAGTGTTAGACTCATTAGAACTTGCATTCTGCTTCCTATTTTGCATTCATATCCCAGCTTTGAAGAATTCCTGTCAAGAGACCAGGTATTTAAGTTACTCCTTGTTATCATAACCAACCTATTGCCTGCCTAGCACTTTCCATCTTTATCAAACTCCTCATGCTTAGTTAAACCTTCCGGTCTCCATAATGTCTTTTGCCTTACTCTAGCCCAAAAATCAATAAAAATAAAAGCAAAAAATAAAAGTGACTTGAGATCATTGTAAAGTGTCATGGAAATGGGGGAAGAAGACTCTCAATTTAAAAGCACAGAATAGAAAGTTGCTCAGAGAAGAATCATACCACTTGAGGAGTTTTAAAAAATGGAATCTCATCACAAGAGTAAAAGAAATAATATGTTTTGGTTGGAAGGACATTTTAAAACAGGGAACAAGGAAGACAGCCAAAGAAAATGTTTGTTATCCAGACATGAAAAATAAAAAATGGGACCCTTTGATGGGGCAAGAGTCAGTGGCATCTGAGAAACAAGATCATGAACAGATTTAGAAACAGATTTAATCTTTGCTTCTGAGTTATGCAGTGAAAAAGACTCCACTGGTCTTTTGAGTAGAAGGAAGGCTGACGGAGGGCCTGCTGAAGATCAGGAAAGAGGCAGAGAGGGGGAGGAAGAGGGCAGGAAGGGAGATTTCGACAGAACGATGAATTGCATCCAAATAAATAAGATTTAATAAAAGCACGTGAAAAGACAAAGTCCTCATTTTCACCTGTCTTTGGATTTGCAAACACAGATATTTCCTTTAGAGAGGAAACCACTATATTTATGATTGGTTCATATTTCACACCTTTATTCATACATATCCTGTAATGTAAAAGGCCTATTTCTTATTACATAGGAAATGCTAAATGCACTAGGGATTCAGAGAAAAGCTTTTCTAGAAGTAGAAGTTAACATAAGTAGTTGGTCACATGAGTGCAGCCTACAAAACAAAGCCTTCTTTCTGACTCTGCAGAAATTAAGTACTGACATGTGAAACCTGCTGAGAGTTTCATCTGTTTTTACTCTCAAAGCCTCATTCTTTTTTCTGAGTGTGTGCATATGTACACCGTGCTTTCCAAACTTAGAGAATAGTCAACGCAAGCCTGCTGCAGGGTAAGGAATGCAGCAGCGCCCCTTAGTGATCACAACTGGCTAGGACTCTTCAGTTGCATTGCCAAAACGCAAGGTAGTATTAGATTTGTACATATGATAATCCAAACAAAAATTCAAATAACATAAGGTTTCATTAAACGGAAAAAATAATCCAAGGCAGATATACAAACTTCCACTCAAACATTTCAACAATATTTATGGCTGCAATGAAGATCTAGGCAATGTCACAAGAAACAAAGTCAGGATACACTTTATATACAGAAACAATATACCCCTATCCATCATTAAGTACAAGTGAGCAGGCTATAGAAAACTGGGTCCCTGCTGCAAGAGGAATAAGGGTAAGGGGAACTTACTAATTTAATTCTTGTTCTAGATGACATTATAAATTTAATTCCTTCTGTATAGGATTTAAATTTATCAAAGAACAGAAAAGCAGATCAAATTTTCTCCTTCTTGCCACAGAGATAATAACACTGTGCATGCTGAGTGGGTTTTATAAAAAAATTGTAAAATGTTACACTCATAATTTCTTTCTTCCTGTACTATTTCCTTATTGAAAAAGCAATTAATCATTGTCAAGAGTGGCTCCATACATGGTTGTTTAAGATACTAGCAAAAGAAAAGTGACTACTTCTCTGTAAATGTTAGCTTTCAAACAATAATGACAACTATCCAGCATTTAGGTATTTTATAGAGATTATTTCATATCAAACCAATGTGGTAGGTATTATCATCTCCCATATGTTAGAGAGGAAAATCAAATGTAATGCTACACAGTTCACAGAGAGGCTCAGAAGACTCAGGCCTAGAGTCTGACTCCAGAGGCCAGGCTCTTAATCACAATAGGAATACACTATTTCCCAAATGCAGTGATACCCTATGTAGAGCACTTTGAAAGGTTATAAAAGAGTCAGCACATGAATTTGTGTATAAGTTTCTTGCCAAGGGTCTCAAGATGAGAATGGTGATGTGCCTGAATGCTGTATGTCAACATCAATTCAGAAAAAAAGAGCACCATCACTCACCACTAGCCTCACCTCATCCCACCACCTAAGAAGTACAGATAACTCAAGCCTTTCCCTAGGACTCTGCTTGAAGGCAGGACTCCAGAAGAGTGGTCACTAGCAGGAGACCTCTGTGGAAACCCGTAGGCTGTTCTTAACAGCCAAGTGTTGCTTGTTTACTATCCTAGTACAATGGGCTGAAAATGAAAATCATAAAAATTAGTTTTGGCTAAAAATAAGGGCCAACTGACCAGATATGGAGAAGAATGGAGGTCTAACTAAGGAGGCTATTGAGAATCTATGAAAAGGGTTTTTTTATGACTTTGCCCACATAACAGAAAAAGAGTTATATGGCTCCAATCACTGAGATTGTACTTTCCCTCCTATAAGTCATTTTTATTTTGGGTATTTAGAAAGTAATCAATGATGGTCCTTGTAATAATAGAGAAAATAAATATTTCAGCTTGACTTTCAGAAGAGACATACAAGTCTAGCTAGACTTTACACTGTCTACATATTTATCTTCTTACATGTTTTACTACTAAACTAATGCATAGTTTTTTTATCAATAAAATTGACAGAAGATGTTTAAAGAAGTGAGTCCTCTCCATCCTCCATCTCCCTTTCAGGTCCTCTCTGTGGATGGAACCTGCGTGAGCCTCCAACATCTACCCTTCCTGTGCGTTCTCCACACCTACACAGAACATCACACTCACAGAGACACAAGTGAGGTTTGATTTTTTGACTTTGTTAAAAACTTATTTAAAATACATATCCTGCTACTTGGTTGTCTCACTCATCATTACATCGTGGACAACTCCCCCAGTTGGCAAGTATAAATATAGTCTTCTTCTTAAAAGCTACACAATATTCCATACCACAGGTGTGCTATAATTAATTCAAATAATTCCTTAATGATGGAAAATCAGTTTGGTTCCAGTTTATAGCATTGGAAAACAAAGAAGCAATAAACTTTACATAGATATAACATCAGTGTTTAGCTCCTGGAACTTGCTTTCCAAACATTCCCCAAATTGAACTGTTTTGTCAAAACATATATACGTTTTTAATCTTACTAGATATTGAAATATTCAAAGATCATGACAACTAATACCAAATCAGCCAGGTGTCCCCTTTATCAAACTTTCTTACTGCCATTATGTGTTAAAAACTCATATTTATTTAATTTGCAATTCTTTTTAAAAGTACCAAATGATATTGCTCTTGTTCATCCCTAAAGGCTATTTGGATTTTGCTTCTATATTATCTGCTTATTTTTCTACTGGGTTATATTTCTTTTACAAAGAACCATAGTCTCTAAATATGAAGGACACTAACTCTTTGTCTTTATGTACACTGCAACTTTCCCCAACGGTCTCATTTTTCTTTCTTCCTTTTCTATTACCTTTTAACATCCAATTTAAAAAGTTACACAGTTGAATATTTGCCTTTTCTTTTGTCTTCTGAGTTTCCTGGCTTGCTACGAAAAATTTTAATGTATTTTATTATTTCATAATTTATATTTATACCTTAAATGACCTGACATTCATTTTGTAATGTGTATGGGCATTAAGCTTTGTTTTCTCCTATGTGGGAAAGTCATTATGCTAGCAATCCTATACATTTGCACCTAGCCAAACTAAGCTTTCTCACCGAAATGAAATGCCATCTTTGTCAAATGTTAATTCCTTCCGTATGTCTGCATATATTTCTGGACATTTTCTGTGCTGCAGTAGCATCTCTGCCTGTGCCAGTTCTATTTTGCTTGGTTCCCAGGAGCTTTGTAAACATCTGATACTAGGTAAGGCAAGTTTCCTCACCCTCTTCCTAGCATTTTCTCATTTTCTTGGCCCTTTTCTTCTCTGTGAGACTTGAATTTGTTTTATTCAGCCCTGTCCTACAAAAACCCAATTGATGGTCTAGTATAAAATAAATTCAACTTAAAAATAATTTCTGAAGAAAAGCAGTTAATCATACTTTCCAGCTATATAGGAAGCATCCTTTGTTAGTAATCTGTGCTTTCTGTCAGGAAGAGTGTAAGCTTGTTTGTTTGCTTGCTTTCTCTCCTCGGAGTTTAGAAAGTTACTGGAAAATGTCAGATTGTCAAATTTCTTCTTTTGGGACTAGATAAACCTTCTGGTCTAGAGACTCAAAATGTTCTTTACTTTAGGGAAACACATTTTTTCTAGTTTTAATTCTTCTGCTTTTCCCACACTCCCCCATCTTCGAGGAGTTCTATTCTATTACTACTTTATGCACCTCCCAGGTGTTCTGAATGTCCCATACCTGGTTTTTTATGACTTCTTCATACTTTCATTTCACTTGGTATTCCTATTTCTTAATCTTCTACATCAGGGATTTGGTTCTCTATAGTAATTAGTTCCCTAGTCACTTACATTTTTAATCATTAACTTTATTTTGGTTTCGGAATTGAGTTCTGAACTCAGTGTCGACTGTCATTACTTATTTCAGGTAGTTCTCTGCTGTTTTCTTCCACTTGTTCTACTTCATTGAGATTTGCTGTTGTTAGATGAACACTGGGGCTATTTCTCAAGTTCACACATTTTCCTCAGAGAATTGTCACTAGTCTCTCTCTCCATTCACACAGGTCAGGTTTGTAAACACTCAAGCAGTAAACAAACCAGCCAGTGACCAAAAACTTATAGTTTTACTCCTTGCTATCTGGAAGTGAATTAATTTTCAATTAGCACCATGGGGTGCATGGAGAACCACCTCGCTCCTTATCACCCTATCCATGGAAGGAAGCCCCTGTCCCATGAGCAAGGTCTGAGATTATGTCTGTTTTTTTTCTGTAGGAGAGACCTCTCCAGGAACCGCTGGTATCCATGGCATGGATTCAGGCTTCCTCAGGTTAGGATTCTCTTAGGGGAGAGGGAAGAATCTAAGTTTCCAAGGTCTCAGAGGATAATGTCTAAAACTGGTGATTTGCTTTTTTCTTGAGAAAGGATCATTTTTACTCTGCTTTGCCTCCTTGGTCTCTAACCAGGCAGCTGGAAAACCAGGTCCCCCACCTGTTTGTTCCCTAGTGATACTGAGAGAACCATGGTCTTCCATGCTGTTCTCCAGGCAGTGCTCTCAAAGAGAAAGTGAAGAAGAATCACTCATCTATTGCTTTACACATTTCATTTTTATAGTTTGTACTGGATGTTTGCACTATTTGCTAGATAGTTATCTCTAATTATAGAGAATAATATGAGATATTAGAGAGCTCGCTGACTAACTGTACAGAATGATTGGACAACCACTTTTAGGATCAAGTCTAAGTGTACTCACAGCAGGCTAAGATCATCCATCAACAAACAGTGGTAATCAGAAGTCTAACAAATGCAGGCTAACCTGGGCTTATGGTTTGTGCCTAGATGTCTCCCCAGAACCTCATGAGATCATAGGACTTTTTCAGAGGTAGCTAAATCTAGAGTGTACAATGCTGAGATTAAGGGTGCTGGGGTTAAGGGTGGGTGACTGCTGGATCAGTCCCTAGATTGGATTGGCACCACTCTAATTCTCAGTAGACTGGATACAGTATAAGGGACAGAAAGAGGCTTGAACCCTCTTTTGCTCTTGTTGCTTTTGCTGTTTTCTGCTGCCATGAACAGTTGCCCCTCTGCCATGTACCACCCTGCCTTGGAGCCAGCAGATTATGGACTGAAACCAATGCAAACTGTGAGCTAGGTAAATCTTTCCCCTTTTTCCATTGGGTGTTGGGTATTTTGTCTCAGAAACAGGAGAAAAGTAAATAAAACAACTGGTAACATTTTTCTACTTCATGAATAATTCATAATTACTTGAACAGGAATAGGAGATTAGATAGTAAGTATTTAGTATAGATAATATTGGTATGCTATTTTGGTTTTAAGAAGTATGTATTTGTTATTCTATAACATAGAATTCCATCAGGGAATATATTGGGCATTCCAAATAAGTGAGAGACTGCCCCTCACAGAATCCTACCCTGTCTATGAATCATGTCCTAGTTAATAACTGAATCCAGACAAGTGTTTCTGCCATGAGTTATTCTTTCCAAAAAATAATTCATTTCAATAGTTTCTTTAACATGTATTTTGGTTTTGGCTTTTGCTTTAGAGTAACATGAGAATCCTTGAGACCTATGTGTTGTTAGGATTTTCAAGAAACATAATGCGTGATTACTCTTGCTTCAGTGTCTTAGCAATGCTACAGAAGAATTTCCATGAAATATAAAATCTCCTAACTAGGCATGTACAGTAGAGAAGACCAAAGCAAGCTTTTGTTTTTCTTGATGCTTTGATCTAATAAAAAAGACTTTAAGGTAAATACAGAAAATTCTGGGTTTTGTTAAACCTGGGGATAGACACAAAGATATTAGAAATGTCTCTAACTGTGCTATTCTACATGTTTGAAGAATTCTGTTTCAAAATTAACAGAAAGGATAACCTTCTATAGATAATAAGCTGAAAATCAGGCCATTAAAATGCATTTACAAACTGAAATTCCACTCAGCACATCCAGAGTGTGCACTTGTACTGTGAGCAAACAGGGATATTTTTATATTTATAACATTCTACTTACACACCATCATTTCCACTTTTTGCTAACAACTCACACTCAGGATTAACAAAACAACTTCTCCATTGGCTTCCTGGTTCCAGGTCTGAAGGTAAAGAGAGGCAGAATAAGGCCTCTCCAGGTCAAAAGTTGTCACCTATAACACAATATCCAGTGTTCCTTTTAACAGTTTGCACTGAAATTATCTCAGTCTATACTGAAATCTATCAAATAATTGGTGATATAAATTTTCAGACTGTGCACAGTGTACATGAATGTGACATACCATAGTTTTCCTTACTATACCAAATAGTACTTTGTCTAAACAATTATTTAATTATGTTATAAAAACACACACACAAAACACTCTTGACTAACCCTATCTATTTTCAGTTGGTGACAGAGAGAGTCTAGGATGAGGGAAGAAGCTATGAGTCCCTTTGAAGTGAGAAGGCATGACCGAAAACCATTTGCGAGACCCCAGATGGAGGAAGGGGTGCAGCTCAGGAGCCTAAGAGTGTTGAGAATCCAAGCCCCACAGAAACTCCAAGATCTCAACTATGGTTTTTGTATGCATTGATGATCCATTTCCTTACCTTTGCTTTTGTTTTTGTTGTTGTTAAAGAGTTTAACTACCACTAATACTTTTTTCACAGTAAAAGGTTACCAGCGTCAGGTCCCAACCACTACTACTCACTGTTCAAGCTTAGCGTTTCTGAGTTTAGAAGATGGTGTAGTGTCTTGGAAATTTCTCCATGACGGCTTCCTGAACTGGCTAAATACAACATGGGTCTCCAGGTCTCAGTGGACATCCCAGGATAGCTATGTAGGAGACTAAGATTTTTGCATACTACACAGTTCGGGGTCCAGCATCCGTGGCTGCCTGATGCTGCTTCTTGGAGAGTCAGGAGAGGGACACATTACCTCCTCTCCTGGCTGTTGTGCTGCTATCCAGAGTGAGCAGCAAGAATGCTTGGAATTGTACTACTTTTGAAAATACTGAAATTACAGCAGGATTCAGTTGGTTTTTAAAGATATATCTTCATTTATAAATGAATTACACTGAGACTAAAATATGGATCTATTTCTTGGCAATCAAGATATCCTCAGTCAGCATATGAGTGTGAAAAATTTTAAATAATCTACGAACAAGTATATCAGCATTGGAGTGTCTTCCTCAATCCATGGAAAAAGAAAACAAAATTACCACCTAGGCTGACAGATCAACTCATCCTTTCACACGAAATGCCCATCGGCTTCCTATTTAATACACAACCCAATCTCTTAGCAGATGTACAAGGCCTCCCAGGGCCTACATAGGTGATCTGCCCTTCATCCTACCAAGCCCCTCACTTGCTGTCTTAGTAGCTCCCTTGCTGCAGCCTCACAGCTCTCTCACAGCCTCCACTCTATCCACATAGCTCTCCCATCCCTTTCTTCAGGATTCTTCTCATGGTACCTCTGCAGAGACCTTCCAGGACCACCATATGAAGGCAGCATTTTCTGTCCCTCTCTGACCTTCACTCATTCAACTTTCATTTTAGCATTTTCTGCCAAATTAGTGGTAGATATATTCCTCTATCTGTCCTCACTGGCAAGGATAAGGTCACTAAAATAGGTTCAGGCCACTGCTGTGTCCTAGACAACTAAAATGCTAGCTGTTGATATGTATTTGTTGAACAAATGAGTAAAACATTATTGGAAAAAATGGACAAACAACAGTATAAATAACACGCTGTTTCCATGTGTACAATTATGAGAAATATATGCCATTTCTCATTAAAATACCTTTACAAATTTTATACTTACCATAAGTAGATACTTTAGCTAGATAATCTATGTGCACCATTACCATTCACTATTAGTATTAGAATATAGGATTAATTGATATCATATTCCATAACCTGTGAATAAAATGCCATCTCATGCCTATAACACTTTCCATTATTATATGTATTAGTATGGTAGCTCATGACCATTTTGTTGTCTGGTTAATCTAATTATCAGACTTCTGACTAAATTTAATTAAATCCATTGGTTTTTCTATCTAGGAAGAACACATTCACAGGTACCTTGCATAGCATATTTGTGAATTCATAAGTTTCCTTGGTCCAACCAAAGTCTAGGAGAGCCTATCACCAAGCTTAAAAAGTTCTGCCTTCTTGTTATCAATTAGAGGGCCTCTTCTGTTTACAAACATGTGTCCATTACATTGTGTCTTTTGAATTACCCATTGTTTTTATGGCAGGTTATGATTGTTTTGATGTGGTTCCCAGTGTTGGTGGTGAACTGTGTGTGCACATTCCCACTGGGGTTCACATACTAAAGCATAGGGAAGAACAATGGAGAGATCTTACTTTGTGCCTCAGTCATATCATTTTGCAGCTGCCAAACTATAGCTCAGTAATTTAATCTCTCTAGTTCATTTTTCTTATATCCAAAAGGGGAGAATAATATATACTTGAAGTCCTATTGTAAGAATTAAATAAGAAAATATAGGTAAAATATTTTTGATACCATCTGCCTGACATGTTCTCAACAAATGATAACTATTATTATTACCCTTATTTAGATAAAATTTTTATTGTTAATGTTCTCATATCCTTATTTGGGTGCTCTAATCTCAACATAATATATTTTAAAAACTCATCTTTAAAAACTCATCTTTGGCTTCCATTTAGTAATACACATTGCTCTTTCAGCATGCCCCTTTTCAATGGCTTTTATAAAAATAAAATTAATTTGGAATTTATTGTGGTTCATATAAAATGAAAGATCAAATCACTATTGGATTACATGCAGAAATTAACCCAATTATTCTTCAAAATGGCAATATCTGCTGCATAATATCAGTATCATCAAGCAAGAATAGAAATTACATTACTTTAAATGTACACCAGATGGCTGTAGGGTGACATGGTTATTAGGAAAAATAAAAGTCTCAATTGTTTATAGTTTCCCCAAGGGCAGAATCTGTGTCTAATCTGTGTCTGTAATTTATCCACAACAACCAGTAGAGGGGACACAGAAGCAAAATATATTTTAATTTATGGTAATAGTAACAATTTGCCATTGTTTTCAGAACAAGAGTCTCTGCTAATTTACCTAAAAAGATTTAAGCCTTTCAATAGATAGCAAGAATAAAATTTAAAAAAATGATGAAAACTGCAAAGGAGAATCTGTGGGATGTAATAAAAAAATGAAATTTTGCATGCAGAAGTTTGACTAAAAGTATGAAAATGTAAAGTGCTAAATTTAGGCACTGCTCTAATGTGATTTAATTAAAAACATCAGACCAGGTTCCTTTGATTTTTGTTAATTTTATTTTCACTGAAAAAATGAAATACAAGCTGTGCTATCTTACGGAAGACTCTCCCTGGGTCCTGGAGACTCCGTGGGTCCACGACGGAGGTGATATGTTTTCGTGTGGCTACTATTTTACATTCACTGCCTAAGAGAGGGTAGAGGAAGACACGAGTATGGGTGTACAAAAATGAAGACTTGGGCTTTTCAAATGTCCTTTAACAAGATTTATGATTCCTAGATCTGACTGATATATAAATATCTGTAATCAAATGTGTAACTTAAACAAAAAGATAAATCTTTCCTTTAAAATTCAACAAAGCAGCTGAAACTTTGGCAAAGATCCCTTGTAAACACCCTTTGTTCTATGTTGTCTCCAAGGCTTCATGTGATCAGTTACTGATTCCTTTTCCTGCAAGATGAAGTATCACAGCACTAAGGAGTGAGACCTGGGAACCAATACCTGGGTCTATTTCACTTCTCTGCTTTCAAAATTTGAGCAAGATTTTATGTAATCACGATAGCAATTCTGGAATATATTATTATACAAATGGTGAGGCTGAGGCAGAGGATACATTTTTCTTCTCATTTCCCCCATCTGGACTTCTCAGCAAGGGCACCAAAGGACTGCACAGTTATATTTCATCCATTTTTTTTCATTCCCATAATTCTGATTCTGAATTCAGTTTTTGCATTAATCCCCAGTTCCTTTTCTGAACTTCACCATGTGTTTTTTTCTGTGTCAATGGATCATGTAATTTTAATCTTTCATGTGATGCTTTACAGTGATTGATTCACACATATTAAACCAGCTGTGTACTAATCTCACTTAGTCATAATAGATAATCTTCTGATGGGCTGCTGACTTTGTTTTGTTAATGTTTTACTAGATTTTTACATTAATGTTCATCAGAGAAATTAGCCTGTAGTTTTCTATTCTTGTGATGGTTTTTTTTTTGTTTTGTTTAGATATTAAGTTAATGCTAGCCATGTAAAAAGTGTTTAAAAGTGTTTCCCCTTTGCCTTACCTTTTGAAGACTTTAAGAAGTATTAGTATTAATTTTCTTTTTTAATGTTTTGTAGAGTTCAGTGCTGAGGCCGTATGTCTGGACCCTTTTGTGTTGGGAGGTTTCTGTTACTTTTTAAGTTACTTTATTTGTTATTATTCTGTTAAAATTTCTATTTCTTTTCACTCAATCTTGTTAAATTGTAGTTTTCTAATCTATTTCCTTTAAGTTTTCAAGTTTTGTGGCTTAGAGTTGTGCATGAGTCTTTGTGATTCTTCATATTTCTGAGATACCTATTAACTTCTTCACTTTCATATTTCAATTTTATTTGACTCTTCTCTCATTTTTTTCTTTGATTAGTTAAGTGTTTTCATGGACTAAACCATAAAACATACACAAGAAGAACTGTTAAAGAACCAAGATACGGGTAAAGCATTTTGGCTTTTTTAGGCTACTAAAAAATTTCAAAAAATTTACTAGGCTAGAAGAAAATCTGTGCTACAAAGGACAAAACCGAGGAGAACATGGACACGCTAGCATTTGATGAAGCCAGACTCAGACACTTAGGATAATGTGTTCAAGGGCACAGAACACATAGGGTTAAAGTAAAAAGGAGAGGAAATTTATGAGGTAATGGTAAAGAAGGAAAAGAATAAAGACAGGAATATTTAGCAACTCCAGCTAGGTAATTAATTTATTATCTACCACTATATGAGTTGGGGTGTCCAAATTCTAGCTCAAACATGTCTGTATCCAAAGACCAGGCTCACAACCACCATCCTAACTCCTAGGTGTATGAGCTATATCTTATCCCATAGCACCTGGCAAACAGAATGGCTTAAAAAACAAGTGAGCATCGATTTTCTTACACCATACTTTAGATGCAGAAACCTTAACAGGCAAAATATTTATTAAAGGCCAGTGGGAATATCCTCTTCTAATGGCCTTATCCCAATAATAAAAAGTACTGGCCCACCTGGTGTGGCTCAGAGTCCAAGTACTGTTCAGTTAATATACTGTAAAAGCCTGATCACACAAATGTTCACTGATCTACTAATAGCCTTGACAATTGAGTCAAGAGATCATCTGACAAAAGCAGGACCAAAATAGGGGTAAAAAGTACTTTATTTTACTGGCCTTCTTTAGAATACCTAGGTATTAAAATATTGAAGATATCTGCAATATAATATTAAATAATCTCTTAGAGTGAAAAAAGGTTAAATGCTCATTCAATGTGTCTATAAGTTAAAACTGTATTTACTTTGCCAGCTTATTTTAAGGTCAATCACTATTCATATCTTCATGCCAAAAGCTGCTATGCAGCTCCCATGTGAAGAGTGGTAAAAATGCAAACTTATGATTTAAAGTGTTTCAAGCACTGTTTAATTTAAACTGTTAGAATACAGACTCTTACTCAATTTCCCTCTGAACACATTCCCTTTACAAAAATAGTGAAATATCTTTTGTACTCTAAAAAGAACAAAATTCACTGTTAGTAAAAATATTAGTAGCTACCCTTTAAAGCATGCTTTAGTTACTTTTCTCTCATTGTTGAGACAAAATATCTGATGCCCAAACTGAAGCAAGTGCAGGTTTGTTTTTTATAGTTTGGGAGATTCAGTCCATGTTTGGCTGGCTCCAAGGCAGAATGGCAAGGCAGGGCAGCCAGTTATGGCCACAGCAAACAGCAACCACAAGAGCCCTTATACTGTATGCCAGCTCCACCCTTGGGCAGTACAATTCTCATGTCTCCAATCCCAGCACTACAAAACAAACCAATCACAAATGCCAAATTCGGCCGTATCCATGATTGCATGAGTCTGGGGGGGGGCATCTGAATATAAACCATAACAAAGTATAAG
Source organism: Hydrochoerus hydrochaeris (assembly GCA_004027455.1). Taxonomy (NCBI): domain Eukaryota; kingdom Metazoa; phylum Chordata; class Mammalia; order Rodentia; family Hydrochaeridae; genus Hydrochoerus; species Hydrochoerus hydrochaeris. The sequence goes on along the minus strand of PVLA01007671.1, from coordinate 52,866 downwards.
AGAAATTATTTGCAATACTTCTTCAAGTAATTCCAGAGAAGTTTATACAGTGTTCATTCTGATCCTTCTCAGATCATTCTGAATTTGGAATCATGAAGTCTTAATCACTTTTCATCTGTTTTCCTTCTGTACCATTCCTAATCCCAATCTCACTTTTTAGAAAAAAGTGAATAGGAAAAGTCATTAATACTTCACTATAAATTACTGTAATAATGCTCACTATTTGCATCTTAATACAGAAAAAAAGACATAAATTCTAGGAAAGACTCTGTTGAAAATAATTCTTAACTGAGGAGATGACTGAATAAACAGGCATTTTCTGGTTCTGTTAAATCTTACTAGGGTCATCACTTACTCTTTTAGGGCTTAAAATAGGATCCATTAACATTATTATAAATGCTTAGCTCCTCTACACAATAAAACAACAAAAAATGAAATCCAATAATCATTACCAGTTTATGATCAGGACCTTCTAAATGTTGCCCTAAATTCATTTGGAATATTCCTGTATGTATCTTTATGTTACAGCACTTAGAGCATTGAGATATGAACTTTTTTCCCACCACACATTCTCTACTAGGATTTTTAAAAGTTCAGTAAAGTTAAAACAAACCCCCAAACAGAAAGTGTTCCTTCTTTGTTTCATATGACAAACACAAATAAGTTATCAAATAGGTATGATAGTATTCACATGAAGTAAATAATTCATTCTGCACATGCACAATTCACAATGACTAGAACAAATGTTGTTTTGTTTTATTTTGTTTTGTTTTGAGACAGGGTTTCTCCATTAGTCCATGTTGGTCTTGAACTCACTGTAGTTCTCTTGCCTTGGCCTCCCAAGTGCTGGGATTACAGGCATGTGCCACTACAGTGGTCTTCACTGCTATGCAAAAATTACAACTTCTTTCCAAATATGAGCATTTAGACAAAGATTTCTATCCTGGTGAAGACAATTGTTAAGGAGCTGTGTGCTCTTTCCCCTCATTTCTCTTCACCAAACAGTTGTAACACTTGGTTTCTTTATGCTTCTCCTTTCTATAATATTAGAATACTATCAATATTCGGTACCTATTTTACTTCAAGCACAGAACGATCTCATTTACGATTCCTAACAAGACTTTTCGAGTCCCACTTTACAGATGAGGCAATTCTTTGCACATGGACTTTGGAATCTTCCTTCGCTCCGAGGTGCTGAGTTACAAATGAGTCCTTCACTTGCTGCAAACAGTGCAAGATGGGATCATGGTCAATACAGTAAGATAGTCCTATTCTTTTTTTTTTTTTTTTCATTTATATTACCCAATTTCAAAATCCAATCTTAAAACTTATTAATTTAAGATTTTTAAAAGAAAATAATAGATCAGTTATTACTATGGAGGTCAACTATAAATATTTCCTATGCTTGATTTTAAATCAATTATGAGTGAAATGTGTCTTTCTGAAGCAAGATCTCTAGTTTTCCGGGAAAGGTGATTAAAGTTCTTTGTACCAGCCACCAGAGGGCGATACGGTGTGAACAATAGCTGATTCTCCGTATTCTACCCTTTACCATATACATAGTCTTCCTTTGGCTGCATTTTTATGTAAAAGGGCGTGAATCATCCTGAATTATTGCAGAACAATTACATTTAATATTTTGATTTGTCTTACGCAAAGAATGCATCCAATACAGTGTTTAAAATAAAAAATATTAACTAAGGAAGGAAGCGATATACCATGAAGTACAAATGCTTTATATAAAACAGAACAAAACAGAATAATTTACTATGACTGCAGACTCTTCATTTGAAGCTGAATCCCACAAGAAAGAGTCATGTGATTATTTATATTTTCCCTAAATATTTACAATACTCATATTTATTTTTTAAATGGAGACAACTGTCTTTTTTTCCTTTTCTTTTCTTTCTTCTTTTTTCTTTTCTTTTTTTTTTTTTTTTGTGTGTGTGTGCTGTAACTTAAACTTTCAACTTCATGCTTTCCAGGCAGGCACTATGCCACTGACCTTTATCTTCAGACCCTTATGTTTAATTTATATGATATAAAAGCAGTAAAACAAATATTAATATCTTAGAGACAGTCTGTATTAGGTTTTGGTTCAAGAAGATATTGGAGGCTTATTAGATTTATATAATGAGGTTTTTCTAAAAAGATTCAAGTGCTTTAGCAACAGAAGTTACATAAACAGCACCAAAACACTTCTGAAAATACTTAAAGCAACTCAGGTAACTAATAGAGCTTGGGATAGGAAAACAGTGAGAAAATAAGGACAAAAATGTAGATGCAAATAGGTATGATAGTATTCACATGAAGTAAATAATTCATTCTGCACACGCATCCCTAGATATCTACACACATTGCTGTCAATTCTCTCTGCACATAGTGCCCCTAGATATCTGTAAACACCGCGGTCATGTTGTCACTCCTAAGCTAGTAAACAGACATGCCACACCAGATCACTCTGTACTGTGGTGACACCAAACAAATGGTGTTAATTCTTGGAACGTAAATAGGCAGGTGACCCATTTCTTAATTCAAGGGCTAATGGTCTGCCCTTGACCCAGCTTGGGCACAGCTTCTGACACATGACATCCTTTTGGAAATCTATGGGATGTAAAGTTAAATGTAACTGATATTATTTTGTTATATGAATCTTCATTCGGAGAAAAAAAGTGTTTCTAAATATTTTTAAACAGTAAAAAATATACAGGAAAAAATTAGGCTCTGGAAAAAGTATTATTGAAGTGAAAATTCTTCCTCTCATCACACTGATGTAAAAAGTGAAAATTTTAGCAATATGAGATTGTTTCGGTAATTTTAGATGCATATTTGGATGTTTTCTGAACCAGACCCCAAGACATTTATTATGTTATGGGAAACGATAGTCCTGGAATGTCAACAATATGGCATTTTGTATTGTCCAAAAGAATTTTTACCAATAAGATGTATATTTTTCTACAGTCTACTGTAAATATATCAAAGATTTAATTACCATGCCTAGAAAATAAATTAATTTAATAGACCTAATCATAACTGTCTGAATAAGTATTGAATTTAATAGACAGCCTTGTACATTCTTATCTCTTTTAGAAAACTAAAAATAACAACTGGATAGAATTTTTCATCCACTTTGATGAAAAGCAGTGGCATGCATTCTCTGTCACCATCACAATAAAGAAGACTAAGTTCATGTCCTTCTTAGGATGAAATAGCATTTGATATGAGCAATATGAGCCTTTTCATCCAGACATATTCGACTAGGTTCTGAAATCTGAAATGCACAGATACAGCTAGACCCAACAGGGTGTCAGTGGCATAGTCAAAACATTGCTAACAGATTTTTGTTGAGGTAACTGATTATTTGGAATATAAAATGTCAGACAACGATCATTATGGAGCTTGAAAACTGATTTCCATTAGAATCAAAAGAGATAAAAATCAAAGATCCTGGACTTCTTTCCTAAAGATAAGTAAGCTAGCAAAACTATTACATCACCCATACATACTTTTTCCTTAGTTTCTATCAATGTGGTCATGACCAATAAGTGCTAAAAAGAAAGAAACAGCTGAAAGCTAAATACTTCCTCAAAAACAAAGCAAGATTCTCAGGAGAAGGGCAAAGGCATCAGGACCTTCAGCTTGGCATTCCTACAGTAGCCTGGGCTCTGCTGAGATCACTGCAGCAGCAAAGTGATGGACCAGCTCTGCCCTGAGGAAAGGACATGGACTTGCATTGGCTGAGTCACTAGCTGTGGAGCTAGGGCCAAGTTATATAGCTTCTCTCATCATGGGTAAATTCTCTCCCCTCACATATTAAATGGTGATATCAGTATGACATATGGGGCTAATTCAAGATAATTCTTTAGTTCAATACCTAGCGCTTGGCAAATATACAGTATTCTCTTAATTATTAGAGCTTATACTTGTGCAAGTGCAACATGGAAGCTTAAAGGCATATGAAGAAAATACAACTAAAACATACTCCATTGGCAGGTTGAGGGTAATAACTTTACAGTGGAAAAACATAGCAAATAATACTGTAGTCTAGTGACCAAGACTAACATTACCAGTGAGAAGTCATGTAGGTAGCAGATAGATACCCTTAAAGTGATGTGAAGTGTCTACATTTTTGTTGCATTTTTATTTTACTGGTACATTGTAGATATACACAGTGATAACATTCAACATAGGACATTTGTACCTTTACACGACATATCTTGCTCCTTTTTTTCACATTCCCCTCCTCTCTCTTCAACCCCTTTTCCCCTCCTTATTTACAAACATCTTTCTTTTATTTTTTTCTTCTGTTTTTTTTCTCCTTGCCCCTTTTTTCCTTCTCTTTAGTGTCTTTCTACTCGGTCTAGTCATGATGAAAGCATAAGACAAACTCATCTTGCAGATATGCCACAGGATTCATGATTGTGCTCCTCAAAACTGTCAAGGTCATGAGACAAAGATAGTCAGGATGCATCAAAGGCAAGAAGAGCCTAAAAGACATGATAATTAGTAGTAATGATATATCTTGGATGCGATTCTGTATCAGAATAAATATTAGGAATAGACTAGTGAAGTCTGAATAATGTTGAAAATTGAATTAATAGCAATGAATCACTGTCACTTCCTTAGTCATGACAAATGTACCAATGCAGTGTAATGTGTTAATCAGAGGAGACTCTGAGCATGAGTAGAATTGTCTGTACAAATTTTGCAATACTTCCATATATCTAAAACTATTCTAATGTGAAAAGTTTATTGTAAAATTAGCTCCACGGAAAATTTGTCACTTGATCTACCATGGCAACTGACTTGCAACATTTAATGGAAGACCAAGAATGCAGTGGTGAAATGACAATTTTGTCTGAAGACAAATTTGCTTCTGAATCATCCATAGGTAGACATTTTTAAATAGCTGCCATTTTAAATGAATAACACACTGGCATATTCTTAAATATTCTAAAAATGGCTAGTTGAATGTCCATTTAGCCATTTCTAAACATCAGTTCAATGTTAAACAAATGAAAACAATTGTTAGTCTTATTGGGAACCAAGGATACATTTTAAACCAGGCAAAGTGGGACTCAGATCTTGTTCCTGACACTTCCACACTGATTTGAGATAAGTCATGACACTGAATTTTGGAATCTTTTTCTGTTAAACAGGTGCACTTCTCTTGCAAGGTAAAAACATCAGAAGCCAGGGCTGGGGGTTCATGACAACTCTAATGCACTGGGAGGATGAGGTCGATGAATTGCAAGTTCAAAGCCCAGTCAGGACAATATACCCAGACATTGTCTTAAAATTTTTTAAAAAATATGAAAGGGCTGGGCATACAGTTCAGAGCAAAGGCCCTGGCTCAATATTTAGTATCTAGAACAAAAGATGCTGTTCAATTCCCTACCTTGCTACCACCTCTATTTTCAGTTACTGCTGTGTGAAGGCCTCACTGCTTAGACAGATGCCTCCCAGAGACTGCAAATACAACACATTTTGAACTTAACTCCAATCCCACACAAACTTCTCCTGCCAACACATTTTCCTTCCAGATTGTCTTACATCACTAAATGACAACCTCCGCCTACCAGCCACTTGGTTGCTTGTGTCAGTGATGTGGGAGTCATCCTTGATGAGTCCTTCGTTTTTCTTTCACCCTCTACATGAGACCCTCAGAAAAGCGTGCTCCTGTTAAATGAGTCTACTGTCTTCCATCTGCCTTGCCACCCATTGGTTCCAACTGCTCTCCTCCAGATGGCCACATACTTGTCCCCATTATTGGTCTTCTTACAGCCGCTTCCACCTCCCACCATGAGTCCCACATGTTGCCCAGAGTACAGATTTCCAAACACTCATCAGAACATGTCATTCCCATTCTTAGAAGACTTCAAGGGCCTCTCATACTTCCTGGAATAAAGTCCAATCTGTGTCCTATAGCACCCTGCTCTTGCTCTCACTAAGCCATAAGAAGCTTCCTCACTCTCAAACACAAAGGTTGTTTTGCAGAAAGGAGTGTGAGTGTGCTGTTTCTATATGTGCAGTACCATCCCTGCACTGCCTACAGATAACTGCTTCCCAACCTTTGAAGACTGATGGTTTCTCTCATCATCTCTTCTCATAAGACTGCTGAAGGCTGTTTTTCTCTTTCATGGTCCCTTGTTATTTTCTTCAGAGTAGTTTTCCCATTGTGTAATTATCTCTTTATTTGTTGTCTTCAATTTTTTAAAACTCCTTGGAGAGAAGAGGGTAAATCTTCTTTATTCACTGATATAACCCAATATATAGAAAGATCTTCATCCAGTGTAATCAGAATGCTCCTAAAATCCCCCAGAAGTAATGAAAATATGTTTTCTGTATTAAATATATCAACACATTGAAATATGAAAGAAGTTTTTTATCTGTAATATCAGTATTTTTTAAAATTGACTTTTCTATCACTACTGTTCACTTGAGAAAGATGCTATTTCTTTGAATAAAGATGCCAGAAAGCATTAGGATAATAATGTCACTGCTGTCATGTACATTCAGGAAGACAGACAGGTTTGGTGACCCAAATGCTCTATTTGCCAGAGTGATTCGGAATCGAAACAGAGGAATATGAATGAGTCCATCTCTAGAGAACTAAATATAGATATCCTTTCCAACCAATTTATTCATTCATAGATCAAGCAATATTGAATTTTAACTATGCCCTAGCCACTTTTCTACATATACATTAGTTGAGGGAAGGAGAAACATGATATTCTCATGCAATAGTTAAGAAAATCAAATAAATTATGTAGAAGTGCTAAATGGAGAAATATAAAAGGAGGAACTATAAAGCAAAGAGAATGGCAAGCCATAGTAGGAAACTGTCATTTAAATTTGGTACTCAGAGAGGGTCTTACCCAGAATGGTAACCTGTCATAGATGGTGCCACTTGAGGGAAGATTTGAACTGACAAGGGGACAAACTATGCAGATAATTAGGAGGAAAAGCACACAAAGTAGAGTCAATAGCAAGTGTAAAGGAACTAGGGATATCTGAAGAGCAAGAAAGCCAGTGTCAAGCACAGAAGGAGCTCAGAAACAAAGAGGAGGGAAGGCCAACCTGGGGAGAAAATAGTGAAGGGGCCCCTAAGGCCTACTGCCTCTGCTCTGACTGTGGTTTTTATTTTAAGTGAAAAGGTGAGCCAATTTAGACTACATCATTCTATCATACTCTGGCTACTTCACTGAGAACAATCATTAGGGTCAAAGCTTGGAGTGGAAACCAGTTAGGAGGTAATGCCTCCTAAGAAAGGTATGGTTGGGTTAGGTGATAGTGGCTTAGATAATAGTATAAGCAAATGGGGTAAGATTTAAGGTACAGTTTGAATATAGAACCAGTATTATCTGCTATAGGTCTGGCTAAAAAGAATCAAAGATCACTCAATGGCACTTAGCCTAGGTAACTAGAAGAACGGAGTCACTACAAACTGACATGGGGAGCAGATCGGGAGTTCAGTATCAGTTTGTGATTGATTTTAGACATCCTAGTGAAGCCACATGGTAAACAGTGGGATGTACAAGTGTGGCATTCAGGGGAGAAGTCCGGAGCAGAGTTAAATCTTAGGAGTTTCAGTACATTGATAATATGTAAAGTAATGAAGCTGGATGAGATTCCAAAAGCATGAATGGAGACTCAGTATAGACACAATATATGTTTTGAGCCATGAGAAGAGGAAAAATAAACCAAGGAATCTTAGAAGTAACAATCAGATAATGTTTTGTTCAGGAAGATTAAGTATATAAAGATTTCCAAGAAAGATGAGTTGAGCAACATTTTAAGTGCTGCTCTTAGGTCCATGGAACAGACAGGCTGAAAGTTGGTTTGGTTTCATAACATGGAGATCAACGGTGAGCTAGACAGAAACTGATCTGGTGGAATGACTGGGGTAAAAGCATGACTGGGATGAGATTAAGAAAAGGAGTAGTAGAAATGGAAACAAAGTATACAATATATTTGAAAAGTTTTGTTATCAAGGCATACAGAAAAGTGGGATCGGAGGCAGAATGGGCAATGGTAGTTTCCAGGTCATTTCCCTGAATTAGCAGGAGTAATGCCTGGAGATTGCAAAAAAATATATCAAGGAAGGTAGAGCTGGTCTGAAGTGCTGGGGAATTCTGCATGAGAAAGCCCTGTCTAGCCTGCCAAGGAGGCATCATAAAGGAAGAGGTACATTAAGCAAATGGGTACTTAAATAAAATTGATAAATGGTGTTTGGTTGGAGACTAGAAACATGCCTCTAAAGGAACAGAATGTTAAGAGACAAGTATATATTCCAGATTACCAAATTTCAGCTTTCAAGTCTCATTTAATATAAAATATATTCCCAGTTATTTTCAGGAGAATAGATGTAATTTTAATATCTTTTATCTAAAAATATGATGAAAAGCTACCATCCGTTTGTAATCCTTCTGAGTTTTCTAAATCATCACATTGATTGGGAAGACAAGTAATGTTGTATATGTTTTAGAAATTCTGTGTTATCTTTCCAGTCTACAGAAATCATTTGGTATGCATATGTCCTCAAGAACCTCTTTTACAGTAAACCCGGACCAGCCTTTAAGAAGGCAGATTTCATGGTACATCTTCTCTCTCCAGTCTCATTCATATGTTCCGTAACATTTATTGGATACTCATGTGCCAGGGCCTCATCTGTCTCTATTTTCTCTCTTGGATGCTATATTCCAGCCATGCAAGCGCATTTCCCCAAGTATGACATTCTACCTCTGGCTTCTAGATCTTGATGAATATTGTTCCTCAGCCCAGGGGCCCGTTTCCCACTCTTTTCCCAGTCAGCTTCCAATTCTGGATTTTAGTGCATAATTCTCCGCAACTTCTTTTCCTCTCTCTTAGGTCAGGCATCATATTAAATTCAGAAAAGTGCAGTTAAAGAGTCACAGGTATTGTGAATTCGAGGCAAATAGACACGGACATGATGCGCACCGTCAGATGTGGAAGGAGGATGGACAGCATCTGCAAAGACGCCCTCCCTCCCCTGTCACCCGACTGTATACAACGGCCTGTTTGTTTTCATGGGAAGTGGTGGTTATTTCAGGATGGAAAATTTTATATTGTCCACTAGCACTTCCCTAGCTAAGAATTATCTGGATATTTGTCAGGTCAGAAAATACATGAAAAATCATATCAAATGATAGAACTTCAGGGCTAAAAGAGACCTTGATTGTTTGTGAATCCTAATTTTTTAATGTCTCATATTCCTTCTATAACATATTGACCAAAAAGCCACTGAGTTTATGTCTTAAAATCTTAGTAAAATACAACTTTTCTTTAAACAAAAAAACTTTTAGATAAAGTTCTTCCTTTCATTGATCTAAAATCTGTCTCCTTGTAGAATTTATTTTCTGACACATGGTAGAGCTAGGCAGTTCCAAATAAATCAAAAGTCAAATATAACATCACAGATTTTAAGGTATATAATGACGATGACCGAGAACTTTTGGCCATCTGATATGTACCATAAGTATCAGCTCATCCTTTAACATTATTTCACACAGACCAGTGATTCATCTCCACATCACTGTTCTTTGGCCTTAAGTAGTAACTATTTTACCTATTGTTCTCTTACACTACTGCATCTAAATGGGTGATCTGATCATCCCTCCTCCTTCTAAAATGATATGAGGGTGATTGATGAACAATGATGTTTTCTATTGTGTGGTACACCTTCTCTGTCTTGTATCTATGCAAATGTGGTACATAATGATTACTCTTGTTAATTTTTTTGCTCTGGCCAGGGATGGTAACATGGAAAAGATAAAGAACTTAGAGTTCTGGTTATTCTCTGCTCAGGAACCTGTAACCAGTTGCTACAATTTGAATAAGCATTCCTCAAAAGCCCATGTATTAAAAGGTTTGTCACTGGTCTGTGGTATTATTGAGAGCTGGCAGAAGAGACGGGGCCTATTAGGAGGCAGGAGACCACTGGGGCTTGGCCTAAGCCCTTGAAAGGAATGTTGGGTCTACAGCTCCTTCTCTGTCTTTATCTCCCAACTGCCATAAGGTGAACACTTCCCACCCATACGGGCTTCCACTAAGATTTATTGTTTTGCTGCAGGCACAAAAGCAAAAGGACTAAACAACCATAAACTAAAACAGGAAGTAAAAAAAACTCTCTTTCTTCTTATAAGTTATTTATCGCCAGATTTTATCACAGTGTCAGAAAGATGATTGACACAGCATTATTTTTGGATTTTGGGATCCAGACCACACAGAAACCAAGCTCTAAAATCTGAAAGACTTTCCTCTTACTTCCCAGAAACATTCTCTTCTAAGAAAGAAGAGTTTTGGTATCCTCCACTGATATTTTGAATAAATTTTGTATTAAACACTGTTACATATACTACTGTGTCTTCATACTACACAGTTTAAAAAGAACGTGGCTATCAGATTTCTATTTTAATTGCATTATTGGTTAAAGAGTCACTTGTAAGTTAGATTGGGGGTGCTGACTCTGTATTTCCTATGGTAAAGTAGTAAAAGACCCACTGAGTTTTAAACAACCAACCATATAATTTTTTCAGAAATTTACTTAATAAGCATGACTTTAGCATCTTCTGTAAGCCAGATTCTGTGATTCAAAAAAGACACAATTTTCTTAAGAAGCTATTAACTAACTGTGCCTTTTATTCTTCGATTTGTAATGATTCCAATATGATTTATTGTATGTTGTATAAGTCATTATGAGAGTCAAGGAGATAGACTGATCAGACCATCTGGGATGCCAGAGAAAGGTTCAAGGAGATGCCATAGTAAGTCTGCATTAGACAGAAAAGGACTATTTTAGGTAGGACAACCTACATCAAGATTACACAGAGGTTTACATGTACAGAAATATTTGCCATATACAACGAATGGTCACCATGTGTAAAGTGGGGCTTAGAAGTGTATGAAGTTTAGGTTTAAAAGTGACTTGGAACATAGCTTGTTTCTGCAGTAAGGGCCATCTGCACCTAAGTGAGTAAGATGTACAGTCCTTTTCTTCAGTGAGTTCACAATCAACAGACAGAAGCCAGGCTGTACCTCTACTATATCATTATCAGATGCTCATCTAATCATTGATCACTGATCTTTCTGCTCACTCTAACATGAGAAGCCAGGGGAGAAGGGTGTCTTAGTTGTCATTGATTATAAAGACTTGCATTTTCTTTCTTTTTTTTCTTTCTTTTAGAATTCTGTATTGTTGCTACCCATTTTTTTTTTGCTTTTTTTCTTCTCTTTAAATAAAATTTTAAAAATGTATAATTGCTATTGTAAAAAAGAGGAAATAGGAAGTGCTATAAAAGATGTAACTGCATGTATATTTAAGTGTGTAGACTTGATAACCATATTTCTAAGTTCTTGTTGGATTGTAGAGCAGATCTGTTTGCAGTCTCACTGCTTGAGTGTCCACTTTGTGTGCTTTAATTTTGTAACTTAAACAACTATTTCTAAAAGAACAATATGTAATTTATCAACTAGTGATTTCTTACTGTTTATCTTTTCTTTTGAAATTCTGTAATATTTCTTTTTTCTGTTTTTTCTCTTTAAATAAAAAAATGTAAAAAAAAAGACTCTTGCAAATGACTAACAAATGATAGGTGGCGAACAAATAATTGTAGGTTTAAAGGTAGATGACAGTGCAAAGAAATATGAGAGATTCAGGAAGACTTGTGGGAAAATGCTCATTTATTCCTTGAAGTATAAGTACAAATTTGTTAGAAAAGAATATAGGGATTAAATCTATGTGATTTCTGGATAAAGGAAACAACAGTCACAAAAAGACAAAAGCAGCAAAGGTAAATAAGGAATAGTGAGACATTCAGCAGGGCTAGAATGTAATGTATGTGAACAGGGTTACAGAATAACTTTCACGGTCCTTAGCTACCTTTGCATTTGTGGACCTCTTTCTCCAGGAAAAAATACTAAAAATTATACTTTACAATTGGTATAAAGCCAACATATTCAGGCTGTATTCATAACTATTGTACACTGTTATTATCACCATTCATATTTGTTCTAAAATATTTTAAAATTAGACCATTTTCAAGAGCACTTAGACATACACTGGGCCCCAAGGACTATGCTATTAAGTGTAAATTTGCCTTACAGCCAAATGGAACAGGACGGACTGAGTCTGAGGGACAGATTCAGGTGGCAAAGGAAAACTTCAAATGGCACACTAAGGTTGAAAGTGGGCAAGTAGCTGGACATGGTGGTGCACGCCTGTTAATCTCCACACTTAGAAGGCTGAGACAGGAGTATTGCTATGAGTTCAAGGCCAGCCTGGGCTCCATAGAGGATTCAAGAGCAGCCTGAACTGTATAGTAAAATCTTGTCTCAAAAAAAGTAGATAGGTGAAGATTCGTTAGAAGGAGATAGCATGATCAGCGCCGTCAAGGAAGAAAAAGGATCACGTGAATTAATTAGTGGTCAGCCTTTTTAATATTTTAGGAAAATGTGATCATACTGCTTTCAAATATAAAGAATAATTCAAACTGTCCCCATAGAGTATTGCCTAAGAGACAACATTTTTAATAAAGATACCCTAAGAAGAAAATTTGCAGTTTTAGAAATGTAAGTTTTTAAAAGGTTTACATACATTATTTCCATTACAGAGCTGTTTTGTGGGACAGAGGACATTCTTGCCTGGCATAATGATATATATTATGACCTCATGGTTATAATTTCCATAAATAAGCTTTTACTTTATGTCTAGGTTTCTTAACTATATTAATAATCTGAGCAACAAAATGTCTTTTGCTTTGCAGTGAAGCCCAGAGCAATTTAGTTGCTTTTTTTTTTTTTTGGAAGGCATTTATTAGACCACACCCACCACCTGGGCTAGTCTGGAAACAGAAAAAACATAAAATACAAAAGGGTTTTGCAGTGCCAAAACGTCACAATGTCTATGGGTTGAACCTTCCTTCAGAGCCTGTTAGCTTTTAATTTAGATTTTCTTCTAACATGTTTAATGAGCAGGTTTCCTACCCCAGAGCAATTTAGATACACTAATAAGTACTTTATAGGAACAGTTTTATACACTTTAAAAAGTAGGAAACTTAGAAAAGCTTTGTAGATGAAGATATTCATAATAGGTTATTTACAATACCAAAAATGGAGGAAATTGATAAAAAGATTAGAAAATAAATTGTGAACTACCAAAACAGCAGAATATACCTGTTAAAATAACTACGTGGTAATAGTCTCATCTATTACTAAATGAAAAAAACCCAGTTAATTAGGATTTCTGTGTGGTAAAATCTCAGTCATATCGAACACTTAAAGGTAAGAAGGTGACCATGCCTGCACGTTAGTCCTACCTGGGCAATGAATATTATAATAAGAAAATCCATATTCTAACAAACAATAAGTAGAAAGATGGCTACTGTGGCTAGGTAGCGCTTCAGGAAATCCATGTTATTTGAGAATTTGGACTTAGACTTTAAAGAGAAGGCTGAAATGGATTAAGACTTTTGGGGACTATTGGGGTGGAGTAAATGTGTTTTGTATGTGAGGACAAAAAATTAGAGGGTCGGGGCAGAATATGAAGATTTGAATGGGTTTTGTCCTCTTTAAAATTTTGTCTGGAAATTTAATTTCCAATTGAACAGTATTAAGAAACAAAGCCTTTTGGGAAGTATTTAGTACATTTGTTATGGGTTAGTAATTTTTAAAAGGTCTTGAAGAGGGAGTCTGTTGCCTTTTTTTGTTGTTGTTTCACTGTTTGCCATGTGAGAACATAGAGTTATGCACCCATGGAGTATACAAAACTCAGTGAGCCATGTTAGAAGCAGAGATGGATCCACAAGAGACACAAAATTTGATAACACCTCCATCGTGGATTTCCAGGTTCCAGAACAAAAGAACTGTATTTTTTTATTCTGTATAAATTATCCAGGTTGTAGTGTCCTGTAATAACAGCACAAATGGATGGAAAACGTAAATGGCCACTTGTTAAACAGAAGATGGAAAAAAATTGCTGATTTCTGGGAGTATGTTCCAGTCTCTGGCAATGCTTTAGAAGATTAGGAAAAAGAAGAAAAAAATGCCAGTCTTAAGCTTTTTGCATGCATGGATTCATATCTTTGAGATTTATGAAAAGTTAATAAAAAATACTCTATGCCCCGCTATGCCTAAAAGAAGCAAACACACAACTTCTGTGGAGAAATATACCTTAAATCTAGGTCTCAAATATTTCTCACAAATAACTTCTAAAGAAAATGAAATCACAATTTCAAGATGTCACTGAATCTATGAGGGAACAGAAAGAAGAGACAATAGAAGCAACAACTGTGGACTTAAAGACAGATATACTGCATTTGCTAAGATTTCTAGGCACAAAACATGAAATAAGATTGATGACTATATTTAAATAAAATAAAATTGCTTAAAATATCAAGTAATAGGACATGATCAGAAGTTACCAAGCATGTTTTAAAAAACAACCAAATTGAATGTCTAGAAATGAAAAGCATAATAATTTAAATTAAAATCTCAGATTATAGGTTAAAGAGCACATTGCATTGTTGAGGTAGTTAATGAACCAGAGTAGACACAAATGCATATTAAATCCAAAGCAGCAAAAGATAAAAAGATGGTAAAGAAATAAAGAAAATTAAATGAAAACTACTGACTACATAGTCACAAATCTTAAGATTATAGATACACAGTGTAAGAGGCAGGTTTTGAGATATACTTGTGGCAATTAATGAAAAGCATCAATTCATACTTAGTTCATAAATAAATCCCAGATAGAATTAACAAAAATGAAACATCAAACACCAAAAACAGTGAGAAGACTTAAAAGCAGACACAGAGTAAACACTGGTACCTATAAAGGAACTAAATAAAACTGGCATAAATATTTTAACAGCCACAGTAACAACTAAATGACTATCAACCTGGAATCTCCACCAAAGAAAACTACTGAAGAATAATTTTAAAAAAGAATATGGATAAATAAAAGACCACTGCCAGCCAGAAAATATGCAAAGTATTTCTTGCTCATGTACACTCAATAAATGAACATCTAACCTATTTATTAGTAGAAGAAAGAAAATTATTCCAGATTTTGGGTTTAAGAAGAAGGAATGGCAAAAAGTTAAGATAAATGGATGGGTAAATTTAAACGCTGACTGTAATATATAATATGAATGATAACTAAATCATAGGGTAAAAATAAAATCAGGATAGGACTAAAATCCTAGGCAAAACAGCAAACAAATTGGGAGATGATGGCCAGAGTTGGTGTATTTCAAATACCCTTATCTGTGAAGTGACTAAAGATACATTAGATGCATGGAATTTAAGTATTTAAATAATTTTAAAGAACACTACAGAGGAGGAACTAAAGATGGCCAATCAGTGAGCAACAAAATTCAAAGCCTCCCAGGAAGAAATAACTCATATGCCAGAATAAAACATCCTGGAGAGATACAGACAGAGGGAGATGTAGCCTCTTGACACACGAAGAAATTAAAATGAAAAAAGCTCATCAAACCCGCAGTCTCGGGACTACAATTGGACCAGCTAGAATTACCAGACATGGCACTTTTGCTGCAATCTGCCACGACGCCTGAACTTGTGCTGGCCACGACCCGCCACAACCCGCACAAGCTCGCTCCTGCTGCCACTCACAGGAGCCACAGCTGCACTGAAGTTGGGGGTTGGTGAGCCCAACAGAGAGTGGAGCTGGTGAAGGGACCTTCATTAATCCATGGTTAGTGCTGGGAATAAGACTCCCCCACAGAAAGGGCACAACCAAATGGGCAACATGTTGGAATTGGGCAGGAGGAACCTGAACTGGGAGTGACAGTGACTTCAATTGGTTGCTCCCTCCCCAGAGCAGATTCATGGGATTTGCTTGTACTGGGTCAAACCCCTGGCCAGGACCCAATAAGTCGTCGCAAACCAATTCCCTACGCCTAGCACACACTAACCTGGTGAAGGCCCCTGAAGTTTGATTGGCCTGGTTGGGGGTGGACAGCATACGCAGCCCCTGCTTATACCTCAGTGACAAGAGAAAACAGGAGAGGGCAGTAATCTCTCACGAGCATGCTTCAGAAGAACCGTAACCAACCAGGAAAGGGGCTGAGACCTCCACTATCCACCTGTATAGAAGAAACCAAAACCATGACAAGAGAGAGAAATAAGAAAAAGCATCTGACCCAAAACCCTGAGAACACTGATCCAAGCAAGAGAAAAACAAAAGAGACTGAGGGCAGCAAACATGCAATATCAGACATGGCTTCAAACACACATAAAGAGATATCTTCAGGACCTTATAGACAAGCTCAAAACTGAAATATTAAATCAAGTAAAGCAAGATATAAGTAGATTAATAAAAGAAATGCTAAGCATCTCTCAGGAAGACACAGATGGAAAAAGAGAGGAACACAAAAAAAGGAGAGAAACATTCAATAAAGAATATAAATAAAATATAGAATACATGAAACAGATTCAAAGAGACTAGCAAGAAATTAAAAACTCCATTGAAAGCTGGCAAAACTCTTTAAAAGGAACTAAGGATAGACTATCAAACTTGAAGACAAGTTTGCAATGTGTGATCATGAAAGGAAAGATCTCTTAAAAATAACAAGGAAACAGGCAGTAACAATACAAAGGCTAGAAGATGACAAGAAAATCTATAATTTAAGAATAAGAAATGTGAACAAAGAAGTAGGAATACATACAGGTGAATTACAAAGTTTATTCACGGAAATAATTAAGGAAAACTTCCCAAGCATGGGAAAAGAAAATGACATTCATTTATGAGAGGCATGCAGAACTCCAGCCACCTACAACCAAAACAGATCTACACCCAGACATATAATAATCAAAATACCAGAAATTCAATATAAAAATGAATATTAAAAGCCATCAGAGAAAAGAAACAGATTACCTATAAAGGTAAGCCCATCAGAATCACAGCTGTCTTCTTGACACAGACCATCAGATCAAGAAGAGCTTGGAGTGAAGCATTCCAAGCCCTGAAAGAAAATAACCTCCATCCCAGATTGATGTACCCTGCAAAACTGTCACTAGAAATTAATGGAGAAACAAGATGCTTCCATGACAAAGAGGAACTGGGGGAATTTGTGACCACCAATCCAACCCTACAGAGAATACTAAAGGACATTTTAGAGAGACAGAGAGAGACAGAGTGAGAGAGAGAGAGAGAGAGAGAGAGAGAGAAATACCAGGATTTTAGAAACAGTGGCAGAAAGGCCTCAATGAATGGGGCAGGCAGTAGAATAAAGGAGAAAATTAGACAAACAAAGCCAGAAAAATAGCATAGCAGAAATGAGGCAGAGAAGGATGGCTAGAATCTCTAACATAGATGGCCTTGATACACTTTATTAACAGTGTACCAGGATTTAAAACCCACATTACTCACACCTCTCTGCTTAGATGTACTATATTCTGTTCCAGTCATTCTACCTGTACTAGATTTGAGAGCACAGACAATTATCCCAAAAATATCAGGATATGGCATGGTAATCATCCTTAATTTCCTATTAACTTAATCTGAAGCTCTGTATAACCTATACTGTTTTACCATGACTGATTGTAATCGAATCTGGTTTGTTAGATCACTGTTTTGTATTGACAGATTTTATTCAAAGCTGTTATGATTGATAGTATCAAGTCTGATAGTATAGGCAACTACACTGAAGATGAGAAGATTCACTAGAATATCCACTCTGATTTGATTATTACCTGCCTTTGAAGTTTTATACTGTCTACAATGTTTTATTTTTACTAATATTGTTATGTACTGCTATATTCAATTATACTGCTATATTCAATTATGCCTAATGATATAGACAATTCTATTGAAGATAATAACAGACAACAGAGTAACCATTGTAGATAACTTTTTGCTATGGTTTTATATGACTTTTTGGTTTCATGTTTTTATAGGAATTTGTTTTGTTTTGTCTTGCTATGTTTTATTTTTCCCTCTAATACAGAAAGGATAGAAATACATGTAGAGACTCATGCATGCATAGCTGTTTATAGTCTCACTGTTTGAATATCTACTTTGTATGCTTTAATTTTGTAACTTGAACAACTATTTCTAAGAGGACAATATGTAGTTTACCAACTATTGATTTCTTACTGTTCATCTTTTATTTTGAAATTCTGTATTGTTTCTATCCTTTACATTTTTTTTCCCTTTAAATAAAAAAGAAGACTACAAAATAGATTATAAATTCTAAACTATTAAAGCAAGACCCTAAATGAAGTACAATTAACTCAAAGGAAGAGATGAAAACTGAATATAAAATGATAGAAATCATGAAATATTAATCAAAATGACAACACCAAAAAAAAGTGGACTAATGAAACTAAAAATCTATCAGACTGGATTAAACAAAGAACAAGAACAAAGTTAGTTATATTCTATACCTATTAAACATCTAAGACATAAGCAATAAATCATTGAAAGGGTAAGGATAAAATTTATTTAATAATAAATCAATGAATGCTGCTTTAGTGTGAGATAAAATAAAATTCAAGGCAAAAGATAGTTTAAATATTTAAACAAACATATCCTGAAATTTTAAATTGATAAGCACACAAAAAAACCTACAAGTATATATATATATATATATATATATATATATATATATATATGCATATATACATACTACCAAAAGCAATAAGATAGCATTGATACAATGGACACAGACAGCTATGATACTAGAGCAAAAACTGAAATGTAGACATAAATTAATGCATATTAGACCAATAACTGAAGTATTACCTTACTATGTCCAGAAATTAATAAACACATTTCTAAATAAAAGTTATAATGGATATTATTAAATATTTAGAAATGAATTATGAAACTATTACATTTCAAAGTGAAGAGCAATACATTAAACACAGTAAACGATGCCTAAAAACAAGTGTGGTCAGTACACAACTTTCTGTAATACAGAGAGATAAGAAGGAAAACTAGCTTAAAATACGTAAAGGACCAACATTTTAACATATATCTAATAGGTGTCCAAGACTAGAAAGGGAAGAGACAATCTCTGAACATATAATAGATGAGAATTGTCTAGAACTAAAGAAAAAGAATCTAATTCTCATACTGAAGAAATACAATGACTGTCAGACTTTACATCTAGTCACACTGTGTATATAGCAATAACAGTAACTGTTTCATTTTGTGAGATTTGAAAGCAAATGACGAAGTGGAAAAAAAGACTGAATTACAGAAACTTGTCATCTTGAAAGGAAAAAAGGAGGACTTGGGCAATTATCACAAAAAGTTGTGAGAGGCATGTTACTGCTTCATGCTGCAATCCTCCCTGTAAAACCTGGCTTATCCCGGCTCCACTGCCTTGGCTCCCGGGCCACACCTGTCTGAGGGAGTCTGAAGCTGTTGCCAATTTCAACTGTGATGTTGACTCTTCTCATGCCTATGTTATACTCTTCTGTTAATTGTCTTTTGTGTTTCTTTTAGAGGAATCCAATGCAAGTGCAAAAGAATTAGTCATGATAAAACCTGCTTGATCTACAGCTATAGTTCAGCAGAGCTTTTCCTTCCAACCCTACCTGCAAACTGCTTAAAATGAAATATTATGGCGCTATACCTCACACTTTATTCAAATCTCAGTGTAAAGGCAAACTGTCCAGCACAGACCACACCTGTGGGTGGAAGTTCTGTGAACAGTCTGGAACAACAGAAGTCAGAACTCATTTTTTTTTCACTTAGCACAAGCCTATTATTTAATTACATCTGAATATAGTTGCATTGACAATCTTTTTATTAAAAATAAAAACATCTTGGTTCAAGTAATCAACTGAGTTCATGGGGAAAATACACTTTAGTAGAATGTGGGATATTTTGCCAGGAGTGGTGGTGTTAGGAGCAGATCCATCACTCAGTTTTATCACAGAATCTTTCTTAGTGCTTATGAAGGATGGCGTTCCTAACACAGTTCTCACAATGACTCTGTTTTCTTTTTCAATTTTGATTTTTTTATCAGTACATATTTCAATTGCATAATGATTACATGCATTGTGGATGGTTAGAATGTGTACATAATGGATTTCAATTCTTTTATCATCACTCTTCATTTCCTCCCCTCCCTCCCTCTATTTCTTGATTCTCTTCCCATTTGAAAAAAATCTCTACTTCCTATTATCTATCTTTTATTTTGCTTTTTATGACTGATGCTTATTTGGGGAGAAGAGGACGCATTTAACATTTGGTGAGTTGACAAAATGATGTGCTGTATCTGTCTCCTTGCTGCCCCTGTCCAACATGAAGACAGAGCCTCACTCTCTGTGGGGACAGCACGAGTTGGCCTCCTCTCTTGGGATTGCTCCCAGGTACTTCTTCTGAGGCCAGCCCTGACATCTACAAAAGCAAGAACAAGGGAAGGCACAAGAGCCCTCCCACCACAAACATAAATAGTGAAAAGGTTGACTCCAGCTAATAAATCATTAAATCAATCATTTTACTTTCCTACTTTGATAAATATTCCTGCATGAAAACAAAATAGCAAA
Organism: Hydrochoerus hydrochaeris; assembly: GCA_004027455.1. Lineage (NCBI taxonomy): Eukaryota > Metazoa > Chordata > Mammalia > Rodentia > Hydrochaeridae > Hydrochoerus > Hydrochoerus hydrochaeris. The sequence goes on along the minus strand of PVLA01007671.1, from coordinate 32,322 downwards.
AGGCATAAAGGTTTGGTTTCTTTTGTGATTTCTAATCAATAGGGCATCAAAGATTACTGACTTTATTATTATGTGTAACTTGGGGTTTGGGGCTTTTTTTTTTTTTTTTTGGTACTGTGAATTGAACTCATGACCACATGCTTGCCAGGCAGGTACTTATGCCACTGAGCTAAATCCCTGGCCATAACTTGGGGTTCTTTTGACAAGCCACCAATATTTAGATGAATCATAAAATAAGAATACTCATAGTTTAACAGTATTATAGCATTAGTCCATAAAATTTAACTTTCCTTGGCTTCAGTTTTGTAGGATAATTATAATATCTAAGATGTTTAAGATTTTCACATAATTTTTCTTATATTGATAATAATGCTAAATTAGGTAATCTTTTTGAATTACCATAGTTCTTAGATTTTTCTATTGATTTCAATTTTTATGAACTTTTTGTTGGGATAGTAGCTATGAAATTGTCAACAAAATTCTTAAAACAAAACAAATGCAGAAATAATAATTTACTTTGTATATTATTTGGCTTTTGCTTTTTGTATATTATTTTGCAATAGAATCACATGCATTAAATTATTATTTATTCAGAACATATAACATTATTTTATTTCATCATTCAATCTTCTATCTCCTACACAATTTCTACTATCTCTTAAAGCAGTGTCTAGATCCTAACAGCATATACATTTGTTTCTTTGAATTTTTTTCAAGGCAGAGTTATAATGAAACCCAAAAACAGCAGAATATGGCTCAATTTGTTAAAATTTTCTTTCACTAAGAACTTTCCTGATTTATGGTGGGCAGAAAATTATATTTATATAAATTAGTTTCAGAATTACATTTCTATAAATCTCATTTATAGTCTTCAGTAACATTTATTGAAATTTCATTTTTGCATGTTGCTTCCCAATTTCCTTCTGTTTAGTAAAATAATTTTCTCAAAAATATTTTAAAATATTTCTAAGTCCTTTATCAAATGAAGTTATCATGGATTTATAATTTTGGAGTTTTCTCAAATAAAATTTTTACAAACTAAAAGCAAATGATAATTCACGCTAAATGACCATTGATAGCACAAATTCTAAACTACTTTCCAAAAAAGTCTTTATTCAGTCATTCTTTGTAAATCCTTAATTATATCATATAACTGTTCTAGCACATCTTTTCCAAATGTAGTCTAAATATTTTAATAGTATTTTATTGGCACCACCATTAGGTTTCTGGAAGTAGCTCTAGACTCAGTTTTGATGTGTTTCATCAAGATGTTTCACGCTTCAACAGATTCAGAAAACACAGTGTGTAGTCTCCTACATGCTCTAAAGACTATCATTGTTATTAGGACATTAGAGATTACATCTTCTGAAAAATAAATGCTCTCAGTAACTTCAAATAAGTTAATTTAAAGTAAGTTGTATTTGATTTTGGAGTGTATATTACAAAATAGCAAAAATCATGCTTATCATTCTGTTTCATTAAAAGCCGAAATTGTACAATTTACTTTTTCAGTGAAATTCTGACTGGTGGACAGAATAGAAGAAGATAATTGTTACCAAGAGAGGTAGATACAAGTAATAACTTGACCACGAAAAATTGACTTATAGATTACTAAAAACTTACTTACTTTATTATAACATACTATAAATATGTTAAATAAATTTTTTAAAATTACATTTCTTTAGACTCAGATTCTTCCCTTCACTCCTCTAACGTATACTTTCCTCTGCCTCTGGCGATTCACATGTGCTACCTTGAATGCCTCCCAGTCTCTGAAGAGATAATGCAAAGAGGCTTCTGCTCAATAGAATTCCAAAGCAGAGGACGCAAAATGCCCTCACAGAAATACTGTACCACTAGAGGGCGATAGCTGTTTGCAAGTCACAAGCTTGTCAGCCAGGAGTGCCAAGTGATTGTTTTAATTTGGTTTGATTTTTTTTTTTAATTTGAAAGTAGCCAGCTCCCATTCAGTCCCTGAAAATGTTCCTTACCTTCACTATTCCAAAGATGCATGATTGTGAACCTATCAAGGCAGAGAGTAACACCAGTCTAATAGTCTATCAATCAGAGGAAAGCATAGAAAATAAATTCTAAGGCACAGAGTCCTGAGTTTAGTTTCTTTCTTGTAAGTCATGTAGATGAGGAGATCTGCAGTGTATGTGAGAATTCCTGCAAAAATATTGAATAGTCAAGTATTACATGATTTAAAGTCAAGTGAAGTGGATGTTTTAAAATGTTATCATCATAAATGTAAAAAATTCTACTATGAATAACAGACCAATTGCGAGAACCACGAACTGCACATCCTACTGAAAAGGAAAAATTTTAAATATGGGTTTCAGATTCTTTCCGAAATCTTTGTAGTATAACAACTGACATGAAGACTTTGGATACTGAAGCATGTCTTACCCACCGTCAGTGCTACCTTACAGGATCACCCACAAAAAAAGGTGGTTTGTCCTAGTTCAAGAAGTTGCCTTTGCCTTTTGATTAAAGAAACCTCAAGCTCTTGAAATATTATAAGAAATGCATGATTTGTAATGTATTCATTTTAAAAGGATTAATATCACTTTGTGTATGTATTTATACTGTAATTGTACATACAACTGCAAAGACAAAATTGTACAGGAGTAGTGTAACAATATTTAAAATTATACTCAGGGTCTACCTAATCCAGTTTTTTCTAAAACCAGCAATATGAATCTCATTGCTTGACAAAAGTAATAGATAAAAAAAATTTTCTTCTATGAATCTTTTGCTTTTGGCTGGTCAACACAAAATAATCATGAACAAGTTTATGAGACAAACTATAGTAAGGCTTACTGCAGTTTATGAGATAAATGGAGCTTAATAAGATCACACAAGAAACATTAGCTCAAGAGGTAAAATTGTGGTCTCGTTGTATAGAAATTTCATAAATGTAGAGGGTGCAAATTATGATTAATGTTTCTCTATTCTTGCCTTACATCATGCCCAGTAGCAGACTGCTGTGTTCTATGCATCATTCATTCATTCATTTATTCAATCATTCAACAATATTTTGGTTACTCTGTGAGGAATTAGAGACCCAAAAATTAAGACAAAAACAGAACACGCAACGTATATTTTCAAAACTGAATAAGAAAAGAATATTGTGAAAATCATGGTACATTTTTAATGCTTAAATATCATAAACTAAGAACTTTAATGCAAAAACAATATGATTATGTTTATTTTAGCATAATTATGGAAGATATGAAAAAATAATTTATAGCACTCATAAACCAGTGATAGTGAAACTTTTAGAGAAACAGTGCCCAAACTGCAGCCCCAAACCCAGTTATCACACAGTGCCCACATTACAACTAAGCCTGACCACTGAGTGCTGACAGAGGGCTGTGTGCCCACTGAGGCATGCATGCTACTGGTCCATCACCTCTGCTACACACCATATAGCCTTAAAAATAAGGACACAGTGTGACAGTTATATGATAAGTAACTTTTGATTCTCTTAGTATATATAACTTCATAGTGGTTAGTATATAACTTTATAGTGGTGAGTGATATTATTTAAGGCCTTTTGAGGAGGTGAAGGCTGGATTGAATGGCTTTCATCCCACCTTGCCCTCCTGTGATAGGGATAAGTATGATACCTGCCCTCAGAAATCTTAATTCTTAGCAGGAGTTAACCTGCTCACAGATATTTACAATGTGAAGTTGAGGCAGCTCTGAAGGTCATATTTACTACAAGAGGGCAGAACAAGTGTTAGAGAGAGAAGAGCAGTCTTTCTGGGGGAGACTTCTGAGCTACAATTTGAAAGATAATGTACAGAAAATTGTCCTCGGAAATGACAGGCTGGGAGGATCCAGAAGGAGGCACACATGGTAATGTACACAAATTTGAATAAACATGGAATAGATGGGAACAAATAATCCCATAGAAGAGACTTCCCACCAAAATATTTGGATTTTTGATCTCTGAATACAAAATTATTTCATGTGTCTGAATGTTCAAGTTGGCCATCAAGGCTGGACATTTGTAGAAAAGTATCTAAACTTTTCATCACTTCACTATGTCTACAAGTCCAAGCCCTCCTTATTGCTATAGCTAGGATTTGAGGCAAAGAGAGCACAGTAGAGTGCTAAGTGGTTACGGAGCTTGAGGACCACATATGCAGTTCCATCTCTGACACTCACCAGCTTTTTCACTTTAGCTTCGACAAAACTCTGAGTCACTTTTCATATTGGTGTTTGGGAAGAAGATGATGTTTAGTCCAACCATTACTATAGTTAATGAGAGTAATAGTAAAATAATATATTGGACAATGATTTGTGAACTGTAAATGAACGTGCAAATGTAAGTCTTCTGTCTTTCTCAGACATATCAATCTCCCTTCAGCCTCTGCGTTTGCTATTCAATCATCCCAAAACAATCTTCTCCCACTGGGACCAGGGATAAATCCTTGTCTCTCAGTAGCAACCTCCTTGATTCAGTAGCTTCTTTCCCAGAGGATCAGGACATAGTAGACTCAAATAGGTGTTTCAATACCCATCACTGTCCAGATTTAGTTCCAGAGTTTTCTTAGGATTCTACATCTGCTCCCATTGGGGTTGTTTCCTCTTTTAACCATTTTCCATGCAGCCCTAGGAAAGTTCTGGTTTCTCCTCTTAAGGGAGACTTTAATTCCTCATAATTTAAGTTAAAATCAAAATGCACATCCTGCAGAAAAAGTCATAGCAATAGGTGCAGTAGAATTTGCACGACTTGTTCTTGTTCTAGTGGCTTCACTGGGTTATTTAGAGATGGCCTACAATATAAAAAACCACTTTTAGCATTGTTGTATGGGGAAATATGTTCTAAGTTTCACTATATGATTTTCAAATGAATATTTAATGCCATGCTCGCATGGTACAAAGTTTTATAAAGGAAAAAGACAAATACAAAATAACATAGCAGACACTTTTAGTTTCAGAAACTAAAGGAGTTGCGGAACTCTCCCTTATCATAACAGAAAGATTTTTATGTGGTTTGTGCACTTTTGTAATCAAAGGCACATTGCATGTTCATTTAGTGCTTTCTCACAGATGTCAGCTTGGCCAAGGGCAGGGATGTGGTCTGTCAGCAGGAGATTCTCAATCCCTGAACCATAGGACAGAGTTCAGGATAAGTTCACAGAGAGGGTGTTATATTATTTGATGTTTTAAATGAGAGATTCTCTTGTAGAGTTACTCAAGCTAAACAAATTCAACTTTTGTTGTAAAATATTGTTTTACCAAATGGCAGGTGGCTACCTTTTGACTTATGAAAATAATTTTGTGATCTTCAGAACAGAATGTTATGGATAAAATAAGAAGAATGGGATAAAAATAAAATATTGGAGGATATCTTACATATCACAGGTGTTATTTGTGAAATAATTTATTTTATTTCTGGGTATGTGGTGGCTGGGGGGGCTGTTATATATTTCTTACTATTTTTAAAGGTCATGGTTACAAAAAATTTTTTAAAAAATGTTGACCATGAAGTCAACAAAAAGATCTATAGAATAAAAACACTGAGGACATTATAAGAATAAAGAGGAAATGTGAACGAAAATACCACTGCTTTGGGGGGAAAAAGATGACTGTAGAGGTGTTAAGGATCTAGCACTACTGAAAGAGTATTGTAAGGCTTAAATCAGAGGTTAAGGGATTGGTTCAATCAGTACCAATCTGGAATATTTTCTAGCTTCCATTCATCCCAACATGGCTTAAACAGTACTTCTGCAGACCTTCTGTATTAGATCCTTTCTTGTTGCTAAGACACAATACCCAACACCCACAAGTCTAAGGTTTATATTGGTTTACAATTTGGTTTACAGTTTACAGTCCATGGTTCACTTGCTCCAAGGCAGGGTAGCATGGCAGAGAGGCATTGTAGAGGAAAATTAGTTCATGGCACAGAAGCAGGAAAAAGAGAGTGATCAAGGAGAGGGGAGACTGAGCTTTCTAGGCCATATCTCTAGTGACCCACTTCCTCCAACTATGTCTCAACATCACTTTATCTATAAAGTCATTCATGAACTAATTCAGCGATAATTATTGCACCACCATGGTCCAATCACCTCCCCAAAACTCTACATATAAGCACATGAGACTTGGGGACTATTTAGATATAAATCATAACACCTTTCTTATAATGATTCTGCTTTTTACCTTTCTTTTATAACACCACAATCTCACATTTATGTAAGTTTTGCAAACATCTCTCTTTTCATTTCTTCAGTGAGTTTTACACTCTTTGGTAACAAGTTTTACTTTTGTCGTAGATGTTACATAATGATACCTACAGAGAGACTCAGTTAATATTTAAGGAAGCCAGTGTTAGGACAAATCGTGAAAGACTTTTTGATGGACAAAAAGATTGTCGACTGTCCTGTTTAGTGTAGTCTCCTGAACTATCCATGGCGTTTAAGTTATTTTACCGCTCTGTATTATAACAGAGAAAACAACAATCACTGCCTGTGAGTCCTAACCATAGAACTGCACATAGATCTTGGGAACATGCAATTGATTATAATCTTAGTAATGCTGACTTGTTTTGCATCTTTTAAATTCTTCTTAGTGTTTACGATTGCCTGTGTAAGTCCGTATTCTCTGAGTTCTCTTGGAAATTAGTTGTAACATTTTAGAGATCCTTTTAAACTCATGAATTAAGTAAAAGCTGACTTGTATTCATTTTTATATTTGAATAGGAACCATAAATTTATCTTTTTTTATACCAGAGCAGGGAATGAAAAGAAAATGGGACCTTAGCTGGAATATACATGTGCACATTCTTGGGGGGAAACTGTAACCTGTTGTGATTATGTTAAGAGAAAGTGACTTGTAAGGAGAAGAGAAGGCAGGTATCAGAATGAATACACATTTTATGAACTGAACATGAGACAGCATCATAGCTCTCTTACAAAACAATTTGCAAAAGAGATATAAGCATAAATATAACACATGAGAAATAATATATGTTCCTTCCATGTAATAAGTATAGACTAGCACAGCTGTTTTAAAAATCCATAGTTTTGGGAACCTGACATGCAAAGATGAGTCAAAGGACGATAGTTTTTCACCCTTTTGCTGGGAGGGTCCCATCAAAGTCACCAACTAAGTAAAATAATTATCTGTTCTTCTCCTTCACTCAAATAGAACAAAAAAAGTAATAGGGAGAAAAACCAATGTTATCCAACAAAAGGCAGCCAGGGGTATGTTTAAATGAATAAAAATATATTTTAATAAGAAAAAATAAATCAATGAAGCTAAAACATCCTAAAGATCACCAACTTTTTCACTAGCATGACTAAGATAATTAAGTTGAATTCAGGTGGTTTACTTAGATATACAAATTAAATTAACCAGGACTTCCATATAGCTTTACAAAATTAACTTCAATTTAGTGAACCTAGCCAGAGTTTGATCAGGATTTGATTTTAGTTCCTTGGTCCAAATATTCAAAATAAGTCTCCAATGAGTATTCACATAGCTCTAAGTAATAGATACTGACCTTACAATAGAAAGGTTTATATTACACATCCCAGAGTGACATAGAAACACATAAATATACACATTCTTCAGAACAATAGTGAAGGCTTTAATGATGGTATAATGCATGATAATAAGCCCAAGTGATTTCTTTCAGTCATCACAATCAAGTCTGTCTGGTATGAATTTTACGTGCATTTTTATCCCAAAGTTTATTCAACTCTAAGCAAAACATATAGCAAACATTTAAGAAAGCTGAAAAAATCCTTCATATAATGTTCCTGCAAGTTTATACAATGCAGATTTGAATTTGCAATACACAGACATGTACACATCTTGGCATAATATAAATCTCTAAATTATAAGCAACCAATAGTATTTTTCTTTATATAGTATGCCACAGTTAACGAGATGTCTCTGAGTCCACTATCTTCCTAAAGCATCTTCAAGATGACTCACTGTTATCATCCCCGATTTTATGGGTGAGTGAATCTATGAAGTTTAGAATTTCAGTTCATCGCCACAAGACCGAAAAGAGGAAAAATTAAATGTTAATCAAGGTCTTATATCTTCTGTTTTCATGTTTCAGCCTCTAAACTAACTCATCCATTAAAAATTATTGCAATGAGATCAATCCATTCTGCTTGAGTTCCGGCTCTACCACTTGCTGCTATGTGATCTCGATCAAATTAATTTCTTTTTTCTATGCCTGGTTCACTATTTATAAATTGGTGATCATAGTATCCTCCTTGTATTAACATTGGCAAAGGTTAAAATGTTTACAAAATGCTAAAAACCATGTCTGACATATTCTTCTACTTTTAGTTTAGCAAAGCAAGCCAGTTCCCCTCAAGGACCTGGTTGACCCACTGGACGCACACTCTTGCCATGCGTTATCCATAGATTGCAGATACAACCTCCAGACATCAGTAAGACAAAGGTGCTCAGCATCAATGCCCAGGCCTGCTTCAAGAATCCTGCCTTCAAGGATTGGAGTGATCCAATCTGTATATTTTGTCTAATCAACCCATAATCCCCTATCCAAGGACACAGAGGATATATATCCTCTTTCTAACCTGGCATAATAAATACATATTATATTTCAAGAAGTTACACTCATTTTTATTTGTTGTACATAGCAGCATTTGCCTCTCACTGAGCACCCACTAAGTATGAAACACTTTGCCAAGTGCTTTCCCCAGTCTCTTTCACCCCTTACAGAGTACAGTCATTACCTCCACTTCATAGGTGAGAAAACCCAAGACCTTGAGGAGTTCATCAGTTTATCCAACTGCTATAAAACTGACATTCAGTTGGGTCATAGGTACCATCTGACTCCAAAACCTACCCTTATGATATATAAATCAGAGCTTCCCTCTGGGATTATCCATACCATATTTATTTACTCTGTTTTGTTTGGTTTAATACTCTATCTTTCACAGACCAAATTGTACAGGATTTATTTATCCTACCTTGTTTTAAATCTCTATTGTTTAAAAAAAGAGATTCTTAAACAAATACTTAGATTTTAAGAAGGCCATGAAAAACAGGAAAAAGAAAAATAAGAGATGAGGCCAGATCCAAAGTTAATACACAAATCACATGAGGACATAGTAAGCCACTGGCAGCAGACCACGACTTCTACTTCTCACCAGCATTAAAGAATTTAACTTCTTATCCTTCACTGTGGGACAATCATACAATGCTAAGATTAAACGGGGCAGAGCAGCAGCACAGGCTTTAGACTTAGAGAGGAATTTGTTTTTACCCTTGGGACCTTGACCATGGTTCCTGATCCGCTGTGCATCAGATTTCCAAAGGCTGACATTAAACCCAAGCCCAGTGCATGTGTATCATCTGACAGACATGGAATGTAAAATGATAAAAATAAAAATAAAAAAAGTTTGTTTTGGAAATAAAAAGACTTAAGAACTACAAAATCTTATCCTAGGAAATTATTGTATATTTTTGTTTTCACCTTTCTTAGTTCTGAGTGCAAATAAATCAGTAAACGGTATTGGTAAGAGCATGATAGTGTATGTAATTATAACTGTTGCTGAAAGTCTATGGGCGGCTTATTAACGGCTTTAGAATAGGAAAGTCAATCTCTAAATACTGCTCCAAGCAACAATTCTGTCAGACACCATTAATGAACCAGGGCTAAACTTGATCTCTCTTTGGAAGAAAGCCCTTCAAGGAGATAGTGCATCCAAAACTTGCATTGGTGGCTTTACTATAAATTTGGTTCCACTCTTCCTCAAGTGTGGAAACCATAAAGAAGATTACTTTGTTATAACAGTGCTGAGGTAGATCATTTTGTCTGTCCTAATGACTAACTCTGAAATCAGCTGGATCATACTCATTATTTCTTACAAACGCTAATAGTATCACAAACATTCTCACAAGCTTATTCTCCAATGAAGTCTGAGAAAATGGAGCTTCTCCAATTTTACACTACTTTATTGTTTAAGACAATCAGATTCTAGGCTTTGAATACCCTACGCTTCATTGTCAGTAACAAATTCTCCTGTCTTTTCAGTGTCTGGTTAAATGCACATACTGAGCAATGCAAGGCTTTTGGCAGCGCAGTCCTTAGATATTCAGAAGGACCTTTCTGGAAGCACTAAGGTATGACAGTGAGCAGAGAGTCTTAGAGGCCTTACGGAGTTGTATAAATTGGTTTGCTAGGCATAGAAATGATCACACTTCTCAATTTTCTCAAATGCATCTTGTTTTTGTCACATAGCTTTGCTGAAGGGAATGAATAAGAAAATTCCAAAGAGCAGTTAGCCCACCGTTGATGCTAAATGGTATCATTAGTATTATATCTTCTTTCCCCCTTTTTAATGGTATCACTAAGCAATAATTAATAAGTACATTCATTGTGGAGAACTGGTACATATTCATATCGCATCTTGATCCTTTTCATGGTCCCTTCCATGCCTCCCATCTAGGAGAATCACAGATGACACTGAACACTCAAATGCAGGATCTCACCTCTGCTGGTTACCTCTATGAAATAATTCAACAAATTACACTGCTTCTTCCTCTCCACCTTCCCAGTAATTATCTGGGTTTTTTCCCCCTCTAGGGTGGCAAGCACAGAGATCACTGAGATTCTCTTTCCTTTTGTAATATATTTTTAATACACAACTGCAGGAGAAAGACTCCTTTTTGACTAGATTCATCTACTGTAGTGTTTATATGTGAATTTTGGGCCAAATCTGAGCCACATTTGCATTACCCATATATGCTCCTGTGGCACAATGACTTTATTTCTCTCTTCCTTCTGTCTTTCTCCTTTCAGGATAGTCTGCATTTTCACTGTCCTTGAATTTCTATTATTTTACATTTGTACTATTTTATTACACATAAGCCTATGAGTTGCCTCGAATTCTTTGTGGATACACACATATGTACATAAATATATAATCTAATGTTATGTTATATTAGTGGCTTATTTCAAGGAATTTGTGATTTGAAGCTCAATGCTCAATTTTCTGTCCTAGTCTAGTATCTACCACAAGCCAAGTCTTTTTTCCTTTTTTGTGTATATATGTATGTGTATATGTGCATATGTGTGCATGCACGCATGTGTGTAGTGCTAGGGATGGAGCCCAGGGCCCTTGTGTATGCTATGCTCCCAGCTCTAAGTCTAGGCTTTTTAGTTTGTCTTTCTGCATCAATCGCCTCCACCGCATGAGCACTGTACTCCTAAATTACCATTTAATATGTGTTATTTTGTTACATAAATGTGTCTATATTTAAATAAAAATGCCTGAAGAGAACACCAACAGCTTGGAATTCATATTTGAGTGAAAGGTTTGGCAGGTGAATACACTTCCCCAATTTCTCAGTATCCCACTTAGAGGTATCGTAGGTGTGAGATTTCCTTGAACATATCAGCATGCTAGATTTCAGCCAGGGAACTCCAGGAGAGTTCACTGCTCCTCGTGTAAGCTGGCATGGGCATGGTCTTAGTGAATTATGGACTGCACTGGGACCAAAACCTGAGCTTACCTGTAACCTGATCACAGAAGAGCTGGGAACTGTGGGGACCTGACACTTAGAGAGCCTTAATGGCTCCAGAATCTTGTATCCCATGATAAATGAGTTTGTACAGAACCATTCCTACTTGGGCGGTACCATTGTTCATTCTAGTTAATTAATTTCTAGGCATTCTGGAAAAAGCTCATGGCCTATTTATCTGACAAACTGATTATTCCTCTTATCTACCCACCCTTCCACTCAAACCACTGAATAAAATATTAATCTCTGTAGACAAAGGCTGTAGGAAAAAAAAACTCACGATGTGATTCTGACTTTGAAAGAATGCATTTAGCCTTCAAGAAGAGGCATATATGCAAGTTAACAAGAAGACAGAAGTGTTACAAGTGCTAGGATAGAAATGTTCCAGGGTACAATAGAGGCACAGAGGCGATACACCTCATTCTGTGGGGAGCCAGGAGAAGCTTCACTTAGTTCCTGAGAGAGAACAGAGTATCTAAAGTTTAGACATAAAGAGAGTTTTGAGAGATGAATAACATTCCACTGGGCAGAGAGGTTTAAAATGATACATAAAATTCAATAAGGTGCCCAATTTGAAAGATAACTATTCCTGGAATCATCATTTGTAAGATTTTATATTATGTCATATAATAGTTGAATTAGAAGAATACTAACATCTCTGAGATCTGTATAAAGTTTCAAATCCTAGTTTGGATATTAATGGTATATTCAAAACATATTTTGAGTCTTACATACCCTCATTGTTTTATTTCTTCAAATGGAAAGAAACTGAATGCATTATTAATTATAATATAGATAATTATAAAATCCCTGAAATAGTCTCCTAATTCCTGTTCTTATTTCACACACTCAAATGAAAAGTTTTTGAGCCCACTGCTCCTTCTAAAGGGATAATACACTATAGTAGAGAAGGTGAGGCAGAGAAAAGGTGAAAGAAGAATGTCCCTAGAAACCTTCCAAAAATATTCTGTGAAATCCACGTTGACTATTATTAAGTTGAGAATATAAGGAAAATGCATGAAAACAACTAAAAAATGAATAATGATGAAGCACTTTAGCATAACAATGTGTTCTTCCATGTATGTTCCCTTTTATCAGAAATAAGCCAACGTTCCCCAACACAGCAGAATCACTGGAAGGTACACGACTGGATTCCCCAGATTTATTGCTCAAGAACATTCCCAGATGGATACAGGCAAGTACTTCCTAAACAAAACCAATGTACTGAATTCATTTCTGGACTTCTGCTCTTTTGAGAAATAAGTTTCTTTCCTCTAACTCCAAAACACAGTTTGATAAACTGTGTTATGTTTTCGGTGAAAAAACTGACATCCTAAATTATAGTACAGTAAGCAACACCAATGAATTTTCAGAAGAATCAGGAATTTTCCCAGATTGAATATTTCATAGTTTGGTAAGTTTCCTCAGTGTTGAAAAAGATCAGCAGAGATAAAGATTAGAATTCAAGCATTAAAGATAGCACAATTTTCTTCCTATTCCATGTAAACTATATGATGCTGTGACTTACCCCATTTACTCCTGCAGTGAAAGAAAAGTATACTGAAAGAAGGTTTCACAACTGTTACTCTTTCTTTTTCTATTTTATTTACCTTTCAATTCTACTACTTGGATAACTTGAAGAAGAAAAAATAAGTATGTGATCATTTTTCCATACATTAAATCTGTCGATTTTCATTTTAAAACTAATTGCTTGGGAAAATACTCCAAACAGTTCTCTACTGATTTAGATTTATTTATCAGTTGCAATATTTCCCTGAAGAGAGGAGCATCAGAGATAAAATGTATTACCTCACTGAGCAATTATGGTAGCACACTTTTCAAAGTCAAGTGATGCACATATTATCCCACGTTTACAACTCCAGAGAAGTATCAGTATAGACTCAGGAAGTATACAGGCTTATTTTTCTTGATATGGCTGGATTTGTTTAGTAATTCAATGACTTGTGCAGTTTCTGTACATTTTTCAGATCATTTTCTCTATTGGTACATGTTTATAATGCTCAATTCCCTGTGGGGAAGTTGGTACATGTACCTAATATAACTCAATTTCTTTTTCTATACCCTTTCCTTCACCTCAATACCCTCCACCATTCATCACTTGATCCTTGTATTTTTTGGGGGGAGAGGTTCATGTTAGCAGCACACAATGTTCACATTCAGTGTGTGAAGCTGGTTCATGTACACAACACATCTTAATTGCTTTTTTCACCCCATTTTCCTCCTCTTCCCTTTACCCCCATCTCCTGGTTCCCTTTCCCCTGTGAGAAAGATTTCTCTTCCTATTTCCTATTATCTATCTTTCTACTTACTAATCCTTTTAAAATCCAGCTTTATAATCCTGCTGATATTTCAAATGGCCAAAAAAAAATAATATTTTTAAGTTCCAGAAAAGAATCTCTGTCCATGAGGTCAGAGGAGAGTCTAATAGTCTAATCAAAGCAGTAAAAAACAAAATTATATTTTCTGATTTGCTGGTTCCTTTCAGAAACTTATGTTTAAAATATTCACTTGACATATTACATGCTTCTGAAGATTACTTGAATTATTTTAAGCATGGGCACCTTCCATGGTTTAATAAGAGTTCGTAAGTCTTTGTGGAAATCTAGCTAAAAGCCTTCAAGATTATAATAAAAATATAAGCCACAGCTTCTTATCATGTAAATGGGGTGTACAAAAAAAGACCAACAAAACCTTACAGTTCAATCACGAATATTTCCCAGGTATTTTTCTTTTTCTTTCTTTCTTTTTTTTTAAACAATAGTTGTATCTGTGGCACAACTACTCTAAAATCAAGGGGCTAAAATCAACTTTAAATGGCAAAAGCTCTAGTCAGTCTTTTTGGGACTCAGGATCCCACTTGCAACAGAATTTCAGTGCATCCAGAAACTAATCCTATAGTGCAACCCTCTTAATGAGGGTATGGTAGCAGGGAAAGGGGCTGAGGAAACACATCTAGTTAGCAATTCGAACTTATACTTACATCACAAGTTAAAAACCCTGTCATTTGCAGGATCAGGCTTTTAAATTTAAACCTGTCTTCTTTAGCTGTTCAAATTTAGTTCATTTTAATGACAGAGCATTTCCCTAAACTCTCAGCATCGTAATCATTACACCATTCTAGGAAGACTACCCTTCAGACCCATCTGGAACACTTTCTCCAGAAGGTAAAACCAGCAGAATAGCATAGATCCATTCAGATTTGTCAATTAAAAAGAATGGTTCTTCTTCAGTCAACAGGGATGCCTTCACTCAAAGTTGAAAATCTGTCCTCTCCAATGAAGAATGTAACTTGAAAATTGAAATAAGTCAAAATCAGTAACAAAAAAGGAAACCCTCCAAAAATCTGAAGACCCACATTCCTCCTGTTCCCAAAGTCTGTTGCTTTTGGGTTTCTGTTGCTGTTTAAAAATGTATCTCAGATCATTAGTTTAAAATAACAGTGTCTCTCAATTCAGTGACAGACAGGATGGGTCTGCCCTGTCTGGCATTGGCTACTATTGTCTGAGTCTTGGCTGAGCTGAGTGGCTTCCTCATTGACTGGGTTGGTGATATCCATGAGGTCAGAGCCCAACTAGGATGTGACATCCACATGTGGCCTCTCTGTCACATGAGTTTCTCACAGAATGATGACTGTGTTCTGAGTGGAACTATCCCAAGAACAACTGTTCACATGACCCAAGTAGGAGCTGCAAGGCCTTGTAAGTCAGAAAGTCACATTTCTGCCACGTGCTAACTATCAAAGGCAAGACTGAGGTAAACCCACATTTGAGATAGGGACTACACAAAAGTGTGAATACTAGACTTGTTGTGGCAGTCTATCTTTGGGGACCAGATTCATGTATTTACCTTATACAAGGCTAAAAGACCAAACTCCAGACAAAGCATAGAGCAGGAAAACTACTTAGCAAATTTGTGCAATATCTCTATTTGCAAATTCAATTTTGAAGCATTTATACTAAAAGTTTAACACATTTACTAACAGTGATGAAATTTATAGCTTTCATATTAAGTAACAATCAATTTTGGAGACCCAGAATATAGCTATATGTAGTAAGTCTCTAAGCAAAATTTAAATAAGTTCCATTAAATAGATCTACCAACTCTTAGAAATAATATTAGGCAATGGTCTATTTAATATTATACTTTTCCAATACAAAAGATATTACTTAGGTTTGGACTTTTAGTTGCATAACTTTGAAATATCAAGAGCTATTGAAAACTACATTTAAGTTGAAAAGGTTCAAAATGTCAAAATATGAATAACTATAATTATAGGTAACTTTCTAAAGAATCATTTTTCTTTATTGGTCTTGTGAAAATGCTAACACTGCTCAATTTAAAAAGAAAATGCTCACATGTCTATATTTAAAAAGAAAGGAAAATGTATTGCTGCCTCTAGTAATTGAGTATAACTCATATGTTTGTGGGGTCATCCATTATATTTTAGTTTTGACAAGACCTTATGCTAAGTTACATAATTCAATTCCTAGGGACTATTACAGCAAAGAAGTCATACTGTAAGGTGCATTTTCTTCAGTCAATCTTTCATTTACTCAATCTTTTTTTTTTATCTTTATTTTAAAACCAAACACAGTAAACAGAATAGAACCAATCAAAACAAAAAAATAAAAGCAATATAGGACTTCAAAACATGATAATAAGAAATCAACAATGGCTAACATAATGTATCTTGCTATCTTCAAAATAGTTGCCCATATCATCAGACATAATAAAACAATGAAAACCACACAGGACTTCCAAACAAGATAATAGGAAATTAACAGTGGATACCGTAATGCCTCCTGTTATACTCTAAATAGTTACTCAGACTAAGGGCCCTAGGCCTGAGAAATCAATTTAAACAATGCAAATGTTAAACTGTTTTTTTACTTCTGTTGGTATTTCAGAATCAGCCAGTTGCTTACTGGGGGGGAGTGGATGTGGCTTCCTGATCCTCCCCAGGGGGTGCCACTGCTGCCAGTTGGCAGGAGGGGTGGGGCTTGGGCTTCCAGTTTTTCCCTGGCCCCTGTGATTGCTGCTGGCTCACATGGTGGGGGGTGGGGGTGGGGGGTGTAGGGGAGTCTTCACTCAGTCCTTTTTATGAAGTGTTGGTCATGTCACTGTCTTTCTAGCATCTTCACTGGTAGAAGAGAAAGAGGAAAATACAAGTAATCAAATGAATGCAACTGCCAGCTTAATTTGAAGGAATTAAGCATGAGGCACAGGTAGGTACCTTGAATGTGAAGTGGTGAAGGCTTGGGGTCCCCTCTAGGTCATGTGGTCCTGGGCGGCTTCTTTGAGCAGAGAGTACCTCTGCTGGAGACTAAGAGGGTGAAGAGGTGAGTACAGAAAACTGCTCAGGTGGGGAGAACAGCATGGGTAAAGGCCCTGCAGTGCAAGGGGTTAATGTGAGGAACTGAGGGACTAGAGTTAGGAAGCAAGGAAAGCAAGGTATGAGAAGAGAAGGAGTGATCATAGAATCAGAGGCACAGAGCTAGGACACTAAAAGGAGCAGCAAAAGTGTATAAATCCTCAAGGCTGGGTACGCTGCCGGTGCCTAAACCTGGGGAGACCATCGGTGAAGGAGAAAACCGCAGCTTCTGCCCAACTAGGAGGCTTTTCCTAAAAAGCAGAATTCCTAAAGGAATCTCAGGGGAGACTGTTTCCTAGTTTGACTGGCTATGATGGTCTTGTTTTCACATCTGAGCCTGAATTTATCTGTCCCGTTAAGATGTCTTAGTTTCCCAGAACTTTTAACCATAAAAACTCTTCTTTTATGAAGAAGTAAAGAATAAAGCTACACACATCCCTTCAAATTCAGACAAAAAAACTAATACAATTTCATAAATTATTCATATTAGTATCTTATCCAATTCTCAGCCAACTCAGTTTATCTTGGAGCAATTGGTTTGTGAGAAGGTTTAGGAAAGAGGTACATAAGTTTGGAAATATTTTTTAATTTCATATGCAGTGTAATTGAACTAAAGCTGTTTAACAGTAGATGAATGGCAATGTCTCTGGGATTTGAGTTCTTTTACAAAACTTTCATCCAGAAAATGTTACTGCCAATGTCCTAGAATGCACAAAATTATTTGACTGGTCCTAAGCAGAAGATTGAAAATGATATATGAATTATTTTTCCCTAAGGTTCAAAGACTTTGTTTTAACTTTTCATGAGATATATGAATCAGCTAAAATAATTTCCAAGAATAAAGACAAATGTAAGGAGAAAATCATCCTATACTGACATCTGATTAAAAATATGTTAAACATCTTACCAAATGAACATATGACTTCAATTTTAGCAAAGAAAATAAAAATAACCTAAAAAGGCAGTAAGATAAACAAGTTTTCAAATGTAACACTAATGTCTCATTTCCATTACCAAACAGGCTTATGGTTTATAGCATTTTCTTGTACATAGATTGCCTTAGAATGATAGATTTAACTATCAAGCAAAGTTCATGTACCAGCTCTTTTGAGCTTATAAGGCTAAAGAAAATAGCACTTAAAAAAATATCTCCATGAAACTACATCATTACTTTTTCAGAACCATTTTATTAAAAACTTTCTGCCAGTATGAGACACTGAGTCAGAAGAATTCTATCTACTTGCAATCCTTCCACTTACAAGTAAAAAAAAATTGGCTGTTTGATCCTGGCTTATCATTATAAAACAAGAGCATGATGATCTGTTTTTCAGGCTGTCAGCAGTATAAAATGAAATCAGTAAAGTAAAATGTATAACACGGCATGGTGCATAGAAGCCCTTCGCAGAGGCAGAGACTTGATCCTCACCAGCAAAGCAAGGCTGTTCAGAGGGAAAAACATTCATGGCTATGATACTTGGATATTGTCTGTTCTCACCACAGATCTACATATAGGAAAGCACTACAAATCGGATACTGGAGGGTAAAATGAATTCAGGATGAAGAACTATGAACTAATGTATGCTGACTACACATTTTACACTTTGATAAATGTCAAAGTTTAGATCCAAAATGTGTTCCCAAATTCTCATGTGTATGGAATGCAATTAGATCATAGGGGCACTATACGGTGGTGGATTCATCCATTGAAGAGCATAGTAGCTAAGTGCGCTATTAGATATTGAGGCCTAGTTGCAGGTGGATCACTGTGTATGAGACCTAGAAGGATGTATTCCTGTCCTCAGCTCTTCCCATCCCACCCTGCTTTCTGGCTGCCATGGGTTAAGCATATTTTCCTTTGCCATGTCCCTTGGCCGCCCTTTTTCTGCCTTGGAACCATGGACTGAAGCTTCTGAAACTGTGAATCAAAATAAATCTCTTGTTCTTTAAATTGTGGGTATCATGTATTTAGTCCTAGTGATATTAGTTCCAGAAGTGGGCTGTGGCTTTACCTAACTATGTGGTTTAAAAGCATTTGGAAATGGTTTACAGGAGAAGTTTGGAAAGGTTTGGAGATGCCAGCTAGAGAAGCCCTAAAATTCATTAAGCAGAGATTAATGGGAAATTCTGTTCAGAGCTTAGAAGACCAAAATTTTGATAGACAGACAGTAAAGACCAGGTTCAAAAGGCTTCAGCTGGGAACAAGATCCATTGGTAGTTGAACCAGAGGTCATTTATGCTGTGCTCTGGCAGACAATTCATGTACATTTTGCCCATGTCCTGAGATTTTGTGGAACACTGAGATTAAGGGAAATGGGCTAATTAATATGGCACAGCAAATTTCAAAGCAACCAAACATATAGGCTGTGGCATGGGTACCACTTATGGCCTTCAAACAGATGTACAATGAAAATTGGGACCAAAAGACAAATGGAAAACATCCAAAACATCAGAAAGGAAGCCCTTGCAAAGCTGGGGCTCAGTAGCATTGCTTTTCCTCCTCACTGAGACACAATACTCAATACTCACAATTTAAAAGAGGAAAGGTTTATTTTGGGTCAGTTTAAGAAGTCTTACCCCTTGCATAATTGGGCGGCTCCAACACAGATACTGCATGGTGGAAAGGTCTGAGAAGAGGAAAGTTCTCCATGTCATGGTGGTCAGAATGCAGAGAGCAAGGAGCCATTGTAGAGTTGCTCATGCTGTG
This sequence comes from Hydrochoerus hydrochaeris, assembly GCA_004027455.1. Classification (NCBI taxonomy): domain Eukaryota; kingdom Metazoa; phylum Chordata; class Mammalia; order Rodentia; family Hydrochaeridae; genus Hydrochoerus; species Hydrochoerus hydrochaeris. The sequence goes on along the minus strand of PVLA01007671.1, from coordinate 12,703 downwards.
GTGATCAGGAAGTGGAGAGCAAACAGAAGAGTGGGGTTCTTACGGGGAGACATACACTTCCAGGTCATGAGGCCAGTGTGACCTTATTCTTCCAACCAGGTTGCACTTCCTCATAGAATGTTCAGTTACATTCCTAGTAGTGCCTCCATGTTCCAGTCACCTTCCAAACAAATGAGACTTTGGGAGCCATTTTAGATCTAAACCATAACAGAGGGCATTGTTCCTAAAAAGATTAACATGAGAATGGAGTCAAACACTTTGTATGAGGACAACAGGTTCTGGAAGGCATCTCAGAAATCAGAAAGACATCAGTCTTGACAACCTTACAAAACTCTAAGGCTTTCATTTGATAAGAGAGTCCTATGAGCCCACTTCTTGAGAACAGTCACCTAGAGAATTGGTTTCCCAGGTTCAACCAACCAGGCACTCAGAGGCCACTGCAGCCATGATTCAAGAGGGCCTGGCTATTGCTCAAGCTGGCAGTAAATTTCAGCATCGTCCATGTAGTTTTGGTTTTATAGACATGCAGAATATGAAAGTATAGTAATCCCTTGGTTCACAAATACTTCTGTTTATGAACAATTTGGTTTGCAAACAGAAGCATTTGGAAAAATTTTGCTTCAGTTTGTACACCCTGCTTCAGATGATGAACATGATCATGGACATCCTCCCAGCATGAACATAAATTCAGTCATCTTCCCCAGAATCATGGAATGAATTGAGTTCATGAACTGGGGCACCACTGTATATAGAGCAGTGGAGGGAGGCATCTACCTAGATTTTAGGAGAGGCTTTTGAGGCAAGGCAGTGTCTTAAGAAGGCAGTGAATAAAGCTTTAAGAGTAAAGGTAAAAGTACAGTGGCAATCACAAGAAGCTGGCAATGTCAAGAATATGGAAGTTCTGCTGAGGAAAGGAATAGACAGTGAGTGGACCCACATCAAGAGAAAGACTATGAGAGCTGCAACCAACACTGCCATAAGGATGGGGCGACCCGAGTCCTTTGGAATTTACATCTTCTCACAACTTTCCCTGGTGCTGGTTAGCAAGCTACAGGATTTAATGCTTCACAATTGCTTTGGTCAATTCCTTGCTACCCCCATGTTTCTCCCTTTTGGATGTTTACCTATGCCATCGTATGGCAGCAGTGTTTAACTATCTTTTTGAGTTTTAGAGAAGATAATAGCTGGGTTTACTTGCATCTCAGAGGACACTTTGGAGTTGGACTCTCAGCAGTGCTGGAATTGTTAAAACTTTGGCAACTCTTAGATATGGACTAATGTATTTTGCATAATGGACTGGACACATCTTTAGGGGTCCAGGGGCAGAATGGCATGGTTTAGATCTAAAATGTCTCCCCAAATTCTCATGTGTACAGATGGTGATTAGATATAGAGGCACTATACTCACTGTGGATTCAACCATTGATCAGTACCATAAGTAAATATTGTTAAGAGGTGGGCCTTTTCCTTGAGGGTGTGAGCTAGAGGTGAGTATTCTTGTCCTTGGCTTCTCCCTTCTCGCTCTGCTTCCTGGCTGCTATTGGGTAAGTACCTTTACTTTCAGCATGCTCCTCTAACTTTCTTGTTTCTGCCTTGGAGCCTGGTGACTATGCAATGAAACTTCTGAAACTGAGCCAAAATAAACCTCTTCTCCTTTAAAGTGTATGTGTCATGTATGTGTCCCAGTCATTGGGAAAATGACTAAGATAATAAGCAAGGCTATGATCACTTTTCCTTCTGTAAATAAATAGAAGATAAATAACAGCTTACATTCATTAAGTGCTTCCTGTATGTGAAGCATCATTGCTTACTGTATATGAAGCATCATATCAGGTTTTGCATGCATTATTTAACTATCTCAATTTACAGGTATACCATTAAACAAGAACTATTAGTAGTCTTTCATGGGCTCTAAAGTTAGACATTATAAAAAGATAACAATGCCATTTTTGATGAATGAGTAACTCCTGATAAGTAATTTTAAACTCACATGTCCCTCATTCCTCAGTGCCAAACGCTTTGATCAGCTGACTCCTCAACTAAGGTAAGGAGGGAATGCAGATGTGACAGGAAATTAGCTGAGTGAATTTAACACAAGGCAAGTCTACGTGTATAGCAAGACATGGGGATGGATGGAGGGTGAAGGAGGCATGTTTACCATCTGAGCTGATGAAAAAGCAGAGGAGGATGGGATTGGATGGGATGTTAAATTCTGCATCAGAGAAGCAGGATCCTCACTTCTAGAACCCTGACCCTCTAACAGCCTGCTTCCACACCTTCATAAGGTGGACTGGGAAAGTGGGACGTGTCAACACTGTTCCTGCCCTGTGCAGGGAACTAGCACAGGAGTACATAAAATTCGGGGCATCACAGGGAGACTGCAGTGCCTTTGAGGGTTGTACTTCTTGCCCTTGTTCTTCCCTGTTCCTTTTACTGTAATTACTTGTTCTTTTCTCTGCTAGCATCTTCCTTTCTATCTACATGAATAGATATTTTACATCTATTACTTACTAAATTATGTTAAAAACATCACTTAACTCTGCTACTTTTTTTGCCCTCAGGGTTTATTTGGCTTTCATTCCTTTGTCTAAGGAGGAATGTCAGGTTATTTCATGAGTCAAGTTTAAACAAAGGGTCTTTTTCTTCCCACACACTTCACTTCTTGGCACCCTGATATTTTCAGTTGTAGATAGTCTTCTACTTACTATCATGTTAGACACCAATAAGCCCATTGTAAGTTAAAAATATTGTCAAGTCCAAATGTATTTTTTACACCTAACTACACACCATCCTAGTTTAGAGGATTCTTTTCTCTGTGATCACTTGGCTGCTACAGAGCTGCAGCTATCTGCCAGTGCCCAACATCAGAGAGACTTTTTTACTACATAGCACTAGCTCAGGGAAACACCAAGACTCAAGATCAAAATGTGGATTCTAAAAACATATATCACTTTTATACCATGGTCAAATTGAAAATCCCAACTCAAACAACTTACAATTTTACCATTGCTCCAAGTGCTTCTTTCAATAGGTTTATCAGTCATGTTTTCCTAGCCAAATCTAGTAGCTCTTTTCTATTATAATTATGGCTATTATTACTATCCATAGCAGCAAGAAGCCACTGAATATGATTAAATATAGTAAAGAAGGCAAGGGAATTCAGCACAGAATTATAATGCATTTTACCTCTTTTCACAGAAAAAAGTGATAAAACCCAAATGCATGCAAACAGATACATTCAGGAGTCAAACAGTAAAGGGGAAGAAAGGAGAAGAATTCTAGGGCTGCAGCACAGACAGAGGTACATTCCCAATCCCAGTCACTTGTGGGAAACTGCTAAGTGAATTGCTAAGAGAGAGGGGCTGTCCAGATCACCATGTCTGCTCCTTCTCTGCTCATTCATGTGTGGCAGACTATAATCCTGTTTTTCCTTCCCTCTGCTATTGTGTTTTCTATTTTGTTGGCACATTTTTCTTTTAGTTCCTCATACCTGCATTGGGACATTACAGCAATACCTTTAAAAGGTAAAAACTAGAGGCAAAGAAGTGGGAAGGAAGAAAACCTCCACCACAGCAGCTCCATCGCCAGAAGTGCCATTGCCTTATGGTTGGTGTCTCATCAAACTGGAGCTGCTCATAATTACTCCTCTTCATCCTGCACATTATGGCATCATGTCCCCCTACTTTGTCTGTCACAGTATTGTTTCTTCACAATTCTTCTCCACTCCTAGTCACCTTTGGTCTACCTTGACCTCATGCCGGCAGGATCATCTAAAACCATTTTAACCTGGGCATGACAGTGCATGTGTGTATTTCCATCTATGCTGGGGCTGATGAAGAAGGATCTCAAGTTTGAGGCTAACTTGGGCAATTTAGCAAGATCCTGTCTCAAAATTAAATGATAAGAAAAACTGGGCTTGGGATGTAGTAGAGTTGTAGATTAGCTAGCATGCATGAGATCTGAAGTTCATTTCCCCATACAGCAAAAAGCAGAAACATTGTGAACCATTTAAGATTATTTTTCTCTTACAGTGACTTGACAAGTCCACAGTGACTGTTGAGATTTGAATACGGTCTTAAAAATTGGCTGCATCTTCTAGGGATGACTTATGAGAGTAATAGAAACCTGAAAAGCAGTAGCTTTATTTACGTATTTGGCCCAGCCAGGATCCTATAAAAGGCAAGCTAGGTCTGGTGTGACTCACTGGCCACTCAGTGCTCTCTTGCTTTAATTTTATTAGCACATTTTTGCCTGAATACTTTTTAATATCTTTTATTTTTCTGGTAAGATATTTGTTGTATACATTATATATAGAGTAAAAATATGGAAAGTAGAAATTATAATCTCATTTGAAGTTTATGTCTAGAATGGTCCTTGAGAGACTGCTCAGTAAATGGATATTGAAAAAGTAAAAATTACTAGGAATAGGGAGACATAAATACTGTAAGTCAAACAGATCTTTTTCCCTGTATTTCAAACCCACAATCATTATTTTTATTTGTTTTTATAACATCTCTGTCAATTTTCTCCAAAACAGTACTGTAAATCTTTCCTTAGTTTAGGAAAAATGTAGTACTGAAGATTTGCTAAGTGATCCATAAATTAAACAGTAAAAGAAATTTAGAAATGCCTTCTCCACCATGTCACTACCATTTATCATGGAAGAACACTGGAGAATATTATAGTTTACAAATATTATTTCTTTTCAACAAAAACCACTTTGAAAATTAAATCATGAAAGGGCTCAATAAGCTTCATTCTCCACTCTACGTTAGACACACGCTGCAGGATCAATTTTTGACCCCCCCCATGATATGTTCTATTTGTATTACATTTGATTTGTTCATATTATAATCCAGACAATTTGATATTATTGCTTTATTAGATTTAAAGAAACTGAAATATAAACACATCTTGCCAGTTCAGAGAGCAACTTCATTTAGAATTCAGCCTTCTCAACAAGCTCCATGTGGTGTTTTTCATACCTGACAAAGTCTGGGGGAAAAGGTCTTACAGGAGTTCAGTGTGGTTTTACTAATATAGGAAGGAAAAACAGGATAGAGAAAGAAAATTTAATAGAACAAGTCATTGTAAAATTAGAAAACTTGGCAATCAAGGATCTGAATATTTCTGCTAGAAAAGTTAAAGACAATTTTAAGCACAAAGAAAGATGAGAAAATAAAATGACCATTGAATGAACCATTCTCAGGAGAGACCATCCCATTTATGTCAAACATCATGACTATAATAGTGTTTATTTTACCACAAGCAGATCATAATTGCATTCATGGTGGGGTCAATTATGCAACTATGCCTAAAATAATACAATGTTTCCATTCCAAGACTCTAAAAATCCCTTTTATTACTCTCTTCTGTCAAAGCTTCCCTTCAAATATTGTATTATAACTTCAAAAGTTAGAGAAAGAATATAAGCATAATAAAATACTTCAAGGAATAAAGCAAGACAAGTCTTCAGAATAATAAGCTTCACAAAGCCCTGTAAGAATTGATGCCAGTTACCACAATTACTGGCGGTCTTAAGTGACATCTTAATAAGCCAGCCTGGAAATTCATGGAGGCTGGGTATCTGTGCTGGCAAGCATGGATTTTAAACTGGTAATTAGATTCAGTCAAGGAGCCTTCTTGCCAAGGGATAAGCCTTTCAGGAGCCTTCTCGGGCTCAGGATTCTGAGGCTCAGCTAAGAGCCTGGTCCCACCCAAACTAACGGGCTCCTCTGTCTTGGCAATGAACTTGCCAGTCTCCTTCACTGGTGTTTGTGTCTCTGGGGACTGAGGAAGCAAGTGGCTTAGTATGGTTGCCCTCAAGTGCCTAAGATGCCATCAGTTTTCAGTGACACTGTCTATAGCTCCTCAGCCTCCAGGATTTAGGGTGACCTGAGAGGAGAACTCCCGTGCTCTGAAGCACCTCAATGAAAGCTCTCAATGCCAAGTTTTCAGAGTGCAAATGAGAGGGTGACAGGCATACAGGTCGGTTTCTTCTTTCCCTTACTTGCTGTCCATCAGACCAACGGCCACCTGGCATGAAGCCAAGCAGACAAACTATCAAGATCCATTTACAAGCATCCCTGATTGAACCCAGTCCTCCGTTGGCACCTTCCAGCAGAAACAGCAGAAATCTATGACCCAAATATTTCTTCTGGAGTCTTCCTGGACTCTTTACCACTGTAAAAACTCTTCTAAGAGGATAATTTTCATCTGCTTATTTGTAACATCATCCTTCATTTAATGTGGAAATCTGGGTTATTTTGACACCTGCAGGAGGGTTAACAAAAAAACGGGTAGGCTCATGTGCCTAGGGGTGTGTCAGATCGAAATCTACTACCATTAGCCTTTCAAGTTTGGGGGCCTCGGCGTTCATGGATTCAACCAACTGAGGTCAAAAACATTTCATTAATTGCAGCTGTTCTGAACATGCATGGGCTTTTTTTTTTTATCCTTTCCTAACCAGTATAGTTATAAAATCTATTTCCATGATAAAATCCATTTCCAAGCATAATAAGACTCCTATGTTTAAAGTACAAGAGTGTGTTGGTCACAACACACTGTTACATATTATAAGTAATTTAGAGGTGATTTATAGTATATAGAGAGGGTGTATGTAGGTCACATGTAAATACTAGCCTATTTCATACAAGAAAGTTGAACATTTACAGATTTTGGTATCCACAGGGGTTCTGTAGTCAATCCCCTAAGGATACTAAGGAATGACTGCACTTTTGGAATGACAAAGGTATGGCGCCACCTGCTGGTAGCCTTTTAGAACTAGTCTTTCAAGTCTTGCCACGGAATTTATGAATACTGATGGGAAAAACCAGCCGTTTTTTAAACCAAAAACACTGATTATGGAAGAGGCTGGGGAAAACTAAATAAAGTAAACACTTAAAATTAATATTCAATAAAAATTCTCCTAATCAAGTATCAAATAACATTTGCAATTCTTCAGTAGAACTCACATGATTTATTTGATGGGTTTAAATCCGAAGAAAGCTGTAGCTAGATTCAGTGCCAGAAATTAATGCCTATCTTGTAAATAGTTGAATTCTCTCCCTGTTTTGGAACAATCAATAAAAGCCTGGCTTGAAATCTGATTGAAAACGCCACTCTAATTAACAAAATAAAGGACATAATTCAGACAAGCATAATAAAAGTCCTCTGTTTAAAGTACAAGAGTGTGTTGGTCACAATGACAGGTCCTAATCTCCCCACTGAAGAGTGACTTCCAAGGAATAAAGTCAGCTTAGATGGATTTTCCATTTAAATGGTCAAGGATTAAAAGGAGTTGGTTAGACAAGCATAACTCATTCATATAACATTCCACTTAAAATACACATACACATCATGATATCCTTATGAAAATAAGCTGTCTTTTTAGTCACCGGAATTTGAAAGCAAAAGCTGACACTAAACCATTTTGATTAATATGTGACATGGTTGGAGGACTATGCTACACTTCATTCCTCTGAATTTGTGAGCTTCTGTGACTATTGTATCACGTTATGCAATTTGCAGGGCTGGGTCTCCTTAGAGGTTACTTGTATGAAAACATACATTCCATTTGAAACCTGACCAGGCTCATTCCTGTTCTAGATAGATTCTTTATGATAACCTTTAATTGGGCAAACTGCCAAAGTGCAGCCAGTTTAACAGGCCTGTTTAAATGTAGCATGCAGACTAATATGCTTCTTTGACTTACTTGTTGAATATAATTTATTGAATAATATATGATAGGGAGAAAGTACAAAAGTTTTCCAAGGGATAAAGAGTTTAAAACTCCACAAAACTTGTTTGCATAAAGGAAAGAAACTTTAGGAGCTTAAAAAAATTCACATCTTGTCAAACACAGTCACACAACAGAGTAGAAGCCATGAATAGCTTTGGGAGCTAAAAGAGTTAATTTCTTCTAAAACTCACATCAGGCTTTGGAGTATGGGAAAGGCACACATAGTTCAATTTATAATACATACATGACATTTTTGCCTTATTTAATTTTACAAAATTTGGAAAGGTAGTCATTAAATCCTGTCCTCTGAAATAACATAAAAATGTTATATTTTTCAATGTTTGACTTAATTTAAAGGTTAACATTTGGTTACCAGTGATCTTAAGAAAAATCTTAGATACCACATACCCTTTTCTAGAACAAGCTTAAATCAGTTGGAAAGCTTGCTGTTAATTTTGAACTGCAATAACAAAATTTACCAAATGATTATGCTTTTTACATTAATGAAACTATATCAAGTCAATTTTCAATATGGTTGTTCACAGCCATTTCAAGAGCAAATTTCTCTATGATCTCCATTAGAATAATGTCTTTGTGCCTCTCATTCCCAACCTCTGTTGGAAGCAGTGCATAGCTCAGCCTGGCAACTGTGGAGTGGAACTAATTCCTTCCTCTTAACGCCTGTCTCCAATTAGCTGGTGGGAAATACAAATGATTTACTTAAGAGACAGCTTTTCCCATTTACTCAAGCCTATTACCACTCTCATCCAAGCATCACACTGCCACTAATTGTCTTGGGAAGCTGGACCGAGCAGTGGTAAAGAGCACAAAATTGCTAGTGTTGTAAGCAGCACAAGTTAGTTAACCTTCTCAAGCCTCAGTTGCCTCACTTCTTGAATGGGATCATGTCTGCTTCATACACTTTTCCTAAGTATTAAATGAAAAATGATGCCTGCAGCAACTTCATATTGCCTGGCCCTTAACATTATTCAACAAATTTGTCATCATCACCTAAGTCACAAGCAACTAGGCAAAAACAATCATAAAAGATGAAATGAAATAAAGAAATCTAAAAGACATGTATAAGATGCAGTAAAAGAACCAAGGATGTTTCAGCTATGCATCTTCTCAGTATAAAGTCCTGGTAACTGGTAACTGCCAGAATTCATAGAACTTTGGCAATCAAGAACTCATGACCTCACACAGCAGCTCTGATGAGTGCAACATTTTACTTTGGAAATAAATCCTCTGTTAACTTTGTGCTTTTTCATCTAGAGAATGTCAAATTGATCACCTATTGCACAGCTATTGTGCTCCAGGATGTGTTCTCATTGAGGTTACCTATATAATAGCTTGTGCTTCTGCTTTCAGTTGCTATTGAGAGTGACTCCATAGAGCTTAAATTCTGAGGGCTTCTAAAGTCTATCACAGATTAAATGCCACTGCCAATGAATTCTTCATCACTTCTGGTACCTAGTGTTGAGAGGGAATCTGAAGGATGCTCTGGCACTGTGGCAGAGCAACACAGTCAATTGGACCTTTATAGAAGTGTGTGGGTTGGGGTAGGAGGAAGCACTGATGGCAAGTATTTATTGTCCCTGAGGACTCCAAGGATTTTTTTCAAAGTAGGGGTGATATTTTTTCACACTTTGTCCCCTTGCACATAACTCTGGGAATGAATAAGTGGTTTTATCATACATTTTTACATATTCTACAGTGTTCATTAAAACCTCATGTTCTTAAATTTCAGGAACATGAGCAATAGATACTACATATGCATATAAATGGCATTTAAACCAATTTTGATGGATAGATACACTGCATTATTATATATAAAATCTTATTTCCTTCATAATTAAAGGGGACATAAATACATCTATGAGCTAGAAAATGAGGTCCATGTGAACTATGATAATAAACTTTGTTTTCCTTCATTCCTTGCTTCCTTCTTCACATTCTTGTTTCTTCAATCATCCTGGTTATTACATGTTTACTGTAAATTTTATATTATAAAATTACTATTTGATTCTTATAATCAAAATAAAGGATATATCAAAAATAAATCAGTAATTTCCATCTATTCATTTCTGAGAAAACAAATAATCTGACTTCTTTTTTCATGTTTCTCTGTAATCATATAAATGTATACACATATTTAAATTTATTTTTCATTCCAAAATAGGGACACATCACACATACTACAGTACTATGCAACCTTATTAGTGTTTTATTGTATTTTGATATTTAAATCAAAATCTTCAAAATAAATCTTTTAAAGACCAAACTGCCTGCCCTGCCACCAGGAACTTAGCGCAAGCCTGCATCATGGGTAAGCTGCCCAGAACCTCCACCATGGGCCCTCTCTGCCACCGGGAACTTAGCGGAAGCCTACATCCGGGGTAGGCTGCCCAGAACCTCCACCGAGGGCCCACCCTGCCACCAGGAACATCGAAGAGGCCTTCCCAAGACTGAAAACTGCCCTGGACTGCTTCAGCTGGGCCCACCCTCCCACCTGGAACATCAGAAGATCTCAGTGGGCTCCAGCCAGTGTGAGAAAATTTTGAATTTTGCTCCCAGGTGGCAAACTTTGGAGTATACCGGATTGACTGTATCAATGAGGTGAGTATACCCCTAAAATAGAGGTGTACAGGGATAAATAGGGCCAGTAGTAAAGCCCCCTCCAACTAACTGTAAGACTTTGTTGTGTCCGAAAAGAGTGTGTGTGATCCCCTCCTACACATAGAAAACACCAGGCAGAGTGAAAATGACAAAACGAAAAAGCAAAATGCAGTCTCAAACATATAGTTCACCAGAAGCAAGTATAGGAGACACTGAAATAGAGGACCCCAAAAGTAACACACCGGGAATCTCTGAAAAGATAGCCAGTGAAATAAAAACACAACTGCATCAGGCTATAGAGGAAATCAAGTTAGAAGTAGTCTCCCATGTAAAGATAGAAATAACAACTTTAGTAAAGGAGTTGTTGAATGCAGCTAAAGAAGAACTAGAGAAAAAAGTACATGAGCATGGGAAACTGATTGAAACTTTGAATGAAAAATGTAGAAAACAAGCAGAATTCATGAAACAAACTCAAAGAGACATCCAAGAAACAAAAAATTCTATTGAAAGAGTGCAAAACTGCCTAAAGGAAGCTGAGGATAGGATTTTGGACCTTGAGGACAGGATCACAGTTAGTGATCAGGAAAGGATAGAACTTTTAAAAATAACAAAGCAGCATGAAATGACAATCCAGAAGCTTCATGATGATGCCAAGAGCAACAATATAAGAATAATGGGCATTAGCGAAGATACAGGAGTCCAGGCAAATGACATACATAAAGTATTTACAAAAATAATAGCAGAAAATTTCCCAAACATGGGCAAAGAATCTGATATGCAGATAAGTGAGGCATATAGAACACCAGTCACAATCAACATAAATCCACACCCAGACACATAATAATTAAGATCTCAGCATAAAAACAGAATATTAAAAGCTGCCAGAGAAAAGACACAACTCACCTATCAAGGAAAGCCCATTAGAATCATAGCAGACTTTTCAGTACAAACCCTCAAGTCAAGAAGAGCTTGGAGTGAGGTATTTCAAGCCCTGAAAGAAAACAACCTTCAACCCAGACTGATGTACCCAGCAAAACTTTCATTCAAATTTAATGGAGAAACAAGATACTTCCATGACAAAGAACAACTGAAGAAATTCATGTCCACCAAACCAAACCTAGAAAGAGTACTGAAAGACATGCTAGACAGAAATAAAAATGACCACAATCCCCAAAACAACAACAGAAAGAAACCACTAGGTAGGATAAGCAATTAAATAAGAGGAAAAGCAGAAAGAAACAACTGGAACATAAAATGGCAAAGTCGAGCCAGTACATGGAAATCCATATGGAGAATTCTCAGAAGACTAGGATTGGAAGCCCTATTCAATCCAGCTACCCCTCTCCTGGGTATTTTCCCCAAAGAACTGAAAAGTTCCTATCACAGTGATATATGTGCACCCATGTTCATAGCTGCACAACTTGTGATAGCTAAATCCTGGAAACAACCAAGATGCCCATCAACTGCAGAGTGTATGAAAAAGATGTGGCATTTTTATACAATGGAATATTACTCAGCTATAAAAAAGGATGACCTTGAGGCCTTCATAGGCAAATGGAGACAACTTGAGACTATCCTCATTAGTGAAATAAATAAGAATCATATTTATAAATATCATATTGTGTCTCTAGTATAAAAAGTAAATAAGAACTACAAGAGTAATAAAACCAAAATGTGTAATTGCTGTTGTAAAAAAGAGGAAAAGAAAGTGCTCTAAGAGATATAACTGCATGCATGTTTGAGAGTGTAAAATAGATGACCATATTGCTGAATCTTTGTTGGATCTTTGAGCAGAACTGTTTGTAGTCTGACTGTTGGAATATTTACTATGTACCCTTTAACTTTGTAACTTGAACAACTACATCCAAGATGACAGTACATAATTTATAAATTACTGATTTCTTAGTGGGGCTTTTTCTCATTCTCCTTTTTCTTTCTTTCTTTTAGAATTCTGTATTGTTACTACCCTTTTTTCTGTTTTTTTTCCTTCTCTTTAAATAAAATTTTAAAAATGTATAATTGCTATTGTAAAAAAAGAGGAAATAGAAAGCACTATGAAAGATATAGCTGCATGTATGTTTAGGTGTGTGGGATTGATGACCATATTTCTAGGTTCTTGTTGGATTGTTGAACAGATCTGTTTTCACTCTCACTGCTTTAGTGTCTACTTTGTGTGCTTTAATTCTGTAACTTGAATAACTATTTCTAAAAGAACAATATGTAATGTATCAACTAGTGATATCTTACTGTTTATCTTCTTTTCTTGAAATTCTGTAATATTTCTACCTTTTTACTGTTTTTTTTCTCTTTAAATAAAAAAAATGTATAATTGCTATTGTAACA
>PVLA01007670.1:74849-101493 GCA_004027455.1 Hydrochoerus hydrochaeris | reverse complement strand
AAAGGAAAGATCTCTTAAAAATAACAAGGAAACAGGCAGTAACAATACAAAGGCTAGAAGATGACAAGAGAATCTACAATTTAAGAATAAGAAATGTGAATGAAGAAGCAGGAATACATACAGGTGAATTACAAAGGCTATTCACAGAAATAATTAAGGAAAACTTCCCAAGCATGGGAAAAGAAAATGACATTCGGTTATGTGAGGCATACAGAACTCCAGACACCTACAACCAAAAGAGATCTATACCCAGACATATAATAATCAAGATACTAGAAATTCAATATAAAAACAGAATGTTAAAAGCCATCAGAGAAAAGAAACAGATTACCTATAAAGATAAGACCATCAGAATCACAGCTGACTTCTCGATATAGACCATCAGATCAAGAAGAGCTTGGAGCAAAGTATTCCAAGCCCTAAAAGAAAATAACCTCCAGCCCAGATTGATATACCCTGCAAAGCTGTCATTAGAAATTAATGGAGAAACAAGATGCTTCCATGACAAAGAGGAACTGGGTGAGTTTGTGATCACCAATCCAACCCTACAGAGAATACTGAAGGACATTCTAGAGAGAGAGAAAAAAAATACCAGGTTTTGGGAACAGTGGCAGAAAGGCCTCAATCAGTGGGGCAGGCAGTAGAATGAAGGAGAAAACTAGACAAACAAAGGCAGAAAAATAGCATAGCAGAAATGAGGCAGAGAAGGATGGCTAGAATCTCTAACATAGATGGCCTTGATACACTATATTGTTAATAGTGTATCAGGATTTAAAACCCACATTACTCACACCACTCTGCTCACATGTATTATATTGTGTTCCAGTCATTCTACCTGTACTAGATTTGAGGGCACAGATAGTAATCCTGAAAATAACAGGATATAGTACAGTAATCATCCTTAATTTCCTATTAACTTAATCTAAAGCTCTGTAAAACCTACACTGTTTTACCATGACTGATCATAATCGAATCTGGTTTGTTAGATCACTGTTTTGTATTGATACATTTTATTCAAAGCTGTTATAATTGATAGTATCAAATCTCTGACAGTACAGGCAACTACACTGAAGATGACAAGATTCACTAGAATATCCACTCTAGTTTGATTATTACCTGCCTTTGAAGTTTTATAATGTCTACAATGTTTTATTTTTACCAATATTGTTATGTACTGCTATATTCAATTATACTGCTATATTCAGTCATGCCTGATGATATAGACAATTCTATTGAAGATAATAAGACACAACACAGTAATCATTGTAGATCACCTTGTACTGTGGTTTTATATGACTTTTTGGGTTCATGTTTTTATAGGAATTTGTTTTGTTTTGTCTTGGTAGGTTTTGTTTTTCCCTCTAATACTGAAAGGATAGAAATACATGTAGAGACTCATGCATGCGTAGCTGTTTACACTCTCACTGTTTGAATATCTACTTTGTGTGCTTTAATTTTGTAACTTGAACAACTATTTCTAAGAGGACAATATGTAATTTATCAACTAATGATTTCTTACTGTTTATCTTTTTTTTGAAATTCTGTATTATCTCTACCCTTTATGTGTTTTTTTCTCTTTAAATAAAAAAATAATAAAAAATAAAAAAAACTGTTGCTGCCAAAATAGTGTGGATCTTGCCTATCTCTGTATGTTACTAACTTTTTAAAGACCATTTTTAATCAAGCAAATTCTAGTTCTGATGTGCTAAGGAAAGGTATGTAGGATTCCTGTGGGGACAGGAATGGAAAGCAAAGAGCGGAGAGGCACTGTGGCTGTGGCCCTTTCTCCTTACTCAACTGCCCATGGCCTCAGGTTCTCAATCACCCAATATTAATCCTAGTAGTCCTGTAAGCTCAACTAAATCTACTTTCTCCTTATTTGGTAAGAACAATGGTCTGTTCTCCAACTATGTAGTAAAGGTAAAAATGACAGCAGATTTTAATGTAGAATTAAAAGCTGTTGAGTAAGTTTTTAAATTTTAAACTTCCTTTTATTTCCTACGTTGGGGAAAGGACTGCCTTGCCCTCAAGGATGGCCAAGCAGGGGAAATAATTCTTAAAGGACTCTGTTGCTCACAAAGAGGATTTTACTCATCCCTGCCTTCTGTTCTAAGTGAAGGCTTGAGCAGGTGAACCAAGTAATGGCTAAGTAATGTTTTTTTACATTAAATGGGGTTTTACTAAAAAATGCTAGAAACAAATTTCTTGTTTCTTAAGGTACTGCTAAGTCAAGACAGGATGTGTGATTCCTCATGATGAAAACAGGCCAACTTCACACACCAAATGTCAAGAAACTGTCTGCTTTTTCTAGAAAGGAAAGAAGCATTGATCTATATTTTGAGAAATGTGCCAAACTTCAAGACAGTCCCAATAATTCAAGGAAGGACAGGACAATAAAGTTGGGGGATCCCCAGGTTTCCTGAAGCTTTTTAAATTAACCCAGGATTTTGTGTTTGTTGTTTGTTGAAAGTGAGCAAATAGACAGTAGCCTTTTAGATAGAATTGTTGGCAATTATTTCATTTAATTGCCTTTTCTGATGCTTGCAGTTAATAGTCTTAAAAGTTATACTGTGATTATATTTTGTCAGTATCTATGGGTTTCATTATGTCTATGGCAACTAATAATTACTGTTTTCTACGATGAAGGAATTGAAAATCTTGCCTTTTGCACTTTACATGATGTGGGGATAACAAATGCCCTTTGCTGTCATGCGTCTGCTCACACTCACCATTTATATCTTTCTGCTGTATCCATGGTGTTCCACTCTAATACCAGCATTAAAACATGGGATTATGGCCACTATTTAATTTCCTTTTTTAAAAAATTTTATTTACAGAGAAAAAAAGCAAAACAGAAAAAGGGGTAGAAACAATACAGAATTTCATAAAAAAAATAAGCAGTAAGAAATTACTGGTTGATAAATTACATATTGTCTTCTTAGACATAGTTGTTAAAAGTTACAAAATTAAAGCATACAAAGTGGACATTCAAACAGTGAGACTACAAAGAAGTTCGATAATCCAGTAACAACTTAGCAACATGGTTATCAATCCTACACACTTAATCCTACATGCAGCCATATCGTCTAGAGCACTTTCTTTTCTTCTTTTTACTTTTTAAGTCCATTATCTGTTTAGTTATATCCTGTTTCAGGTTGCTCAGTACCTTACTGACTTGTTTTGTTGTTTTTATACTTTTTAAATCACCTTATATAATTCTGTTGCCTTGTTTTTGAGTTTCTCCTCAACCATGCTCCATGGATCAGCTTTGGTGGAGTTGGGAGATTTTTGGAGGTATTTTGTTACTTTCTTATCTACTTTTTTTTTTTTTCTTTTTTTGAAGGTAGCAAAACAGCAGAACAAGCCAGAACAAACCCATGAGACCGCAGTGCAGTGAAACTACCACAGAACCTCAGAGCAGGTCACCAGGACATTAGCAACGGGCTCAATAGTACAGCCCATTCTGTTCACAATAGCTGTCCTTTCAATCAGGTAGAGGAAAATGGAAGGAAATATCAAACTTACAAAAACAGAATATTGAATAAAGCAGTACCATTAATCAAAACTGAGCAAAACAGTGATAAAAATATTTGCCTTCAAAGAGATGGTAGAAGGAAATCCCCCTTACTTGCCACACTGCATAGACCGCAGGTGCCGACTTGCTAATGGGGGGTGGGAGGTGGGGATGGATATAGATCGATGTCTGATCCTTAGCCTGCGCACCGGCAGGCTCCCAGCTGCGTACCAGGGCGGCGAGTAGGCCGCCTGTTCTCCCAGCACCCAAAGTTCCAACATGATGCAGAGCTCAGGAATCGCTGATAGTTCCTATTTAATTTTCTTAACAAGCGACCTGACATTACCATATGCCTTCGTTATTAATCCCCAAAAAGTACAAATTGTTGAGAACCTTACAATTTTCTTGGGAACTGAGAAACACTAATTCTGCGGGGGGGGGGGGGGGGATTTTACATGAAAACACACTTTAGTTAGCTATACTAAAAAGAAAAAAAAAAGGACGCAGAAAAGTCGTTCTTGGAATGAAAGATTTGATTTTCCTTATTAGCTGATCCTTGGAGATGACAAGCATTAAGGGTTACAGGTATGTACACATCTAGTACTAAAAGGGAAATTAAAATTTTAAACAAAAATATGCCATGACCAAGTGTCCAAACCAACCTGATAATAAAACATTCCTTCCTTTGTGTAAGCTTGTCTAACTAATGACCTCGCAATGTAACTTAAAATGTAATATGACATTTCTTACCCATAAAAGCCCCAAAACCTCACATGTGGGGCTCTTTTTTTACTTTTTGTTACTATGGGAGAGTTCCACCAGTGTCATAAACTGTTTCCCAAACCTCGTTAGTGCTATTTCTTCCCATGTTTGGTCTGTTTTCTGCAATATTTCAGCTGACCCTTCATAGTGGGCCCTGAGTCTGCTAACTGACTTTTAGGTTCCACCATGCAAGCTGCCGTGAAAATGACAAAGACAAGTACAAAACTCAACCACTCTTGTCAATATGCTGATTTTGGGGGAACTCTTTAAAAACCTTGAGTTAATAGGCAGATTTCACAATGCCAGAATGAAAAGTTTTGGTAGTATTCTTCCTGTGAAGCCACATTATTCTACATAGTACTAAAACAATAATTCAAAAGAGATGAAGACTTGTAAATTATATATATATATATATATATATATATATATATATATATATGTATTTTTTTTTTTTGTACCAGAGATTGAGATCATGACCTCATGCTTGCCAGGAAGGCGCTTAAGCCACTGAGCTAAATCCCCAGCCCAAAATGTTAATGTCTATAATATAACAGCAATCAAGTTAATGTCTATAATTTTCTGAAATACTAAAGCACTGCTATTTAACAAGTTATTCTTCTAGCATATGAAACATTTAACAATGAAAAATGTTGATATACTGCTCTGATTATTTTATTTGTAATCAACTAGAGAGGTATTTCTTTCATTGCAGTTAAACAATCAGGTTTTTATAAATTATTACAAGCATTCTTAGAGATTTCAGAGCAGATAAAAGTTCTTGAGTTTTTGTCATTGAGAACAAGACTTGTGAGCAGAGTGGCTGTTTCCAGAATATAGCTAAGTAGCCCTGCTCTAGAAAGATGTTCCAAGTGGCTTCCCAAGCTAAAACTCACTCAGTCCTATGAGCCAGGCCACAAGTTTTCACTCCAGAAAACAGAATTAAAAAAGAATTCTGATGGCACCCTCTCTTCCTTGAATGTTTGGTATTGAGTAATATAAATTATTGATATTCAATTTAAACTTAAAAACAGCAATATCATATGCATGTAGTATGCATCATCAGAGCTCATCAGTGTATTCCAGGGCCCTAACATTTGGGTAATTCTCTCCATAACACTCAGTGATATTCACAGAAGCAAGCAGCAAAAAGACTGAGCAGCAATCTGAATGCAGCACTGCCTATTACCACAATTTCTTTGACTATATTATACCCTTAAATGCCTTTAAACCCTGCTTCAGCATGATACTTCATATATCTAGATTTATCATAGAAGTCAAAGCCCTTTGCAATTAATTTCCTAGACTTTGTGTTGTAGCAACAGAAGCACATCAGATACTTAAATCTATTATTTTCCATTAGTACAGTCTAGAGTTCAGCTATTTTTATAGTAATCTTTCCAAAATTATTTTAAATTTCCTGCCTTCTGTATTAGAATATAAGGAGCTACTGTGAGCCTCAGTCCACACTTCTGCCTAGGACCAGAGGACTCATTTCTCCAGATACTGGGAGTGTTACTTGGTAACATCTCTCAGCATCAGTCCTCTCTGGAAATTGGCTTTAGTTGGAAACAGCAGTCTCAGGAGAGCTAGCACCCTTTTCTAGGGGCAGCAGTCATCTGGCTGGGGGATGGGGAAATCACAGCCCCACCCCCCAGGGCCATCACAGCTTTAGAGCTGCCTACCAACCCAGCTGAGGCCTCTGTTGAGATCTCATTGGGCTTTAGTTTCTCCTTCTATCTAAACCCACTTCCTTCTTTTCCCTTATTTTACGTTTCCTTCCCTTCCCCAGGTGAAAATCCCAAGAGCACCTCCCAATAAGCTTTCCGCCTCACAAGCCGCTTCCCAGGGTAACTGCTACACCATCAGACACATAGGACCTCCTGGTCTGAGCCATTACAGTACATGATATGGGCCTCTCAAGTGATTTGAAGGGGCTTTTCTCCTTCTCATCAGACTATCAGTTCCTTTTCTTACCTTATCTTGCTTACATGCTTCTCTTTCACTTCTTATTGATGTTAGTATGCTCAGATCTCCCTGCTTTTTTAACTTTACTTTGCCAAATTAATGAGTCTAGTTGAACATTATCTATAAACACACACAGGCTCTGAATTAAGACACAGAAAGATGTTTTATGATTAAAGGATATATATATTGTTATGTGCCATAAGTTTAGGTAGCTTTAGGTTGTGCTTCACATGGGTGAGGCTACTGACCCAGACATCTAATAATTGAAGCATGTACTAGGTGTCTGTTAATATTTCTATATAAAGAACTTGAGGCCTCAGTTCTGAGGCAGCTTCAGATGGCTTTATTTCAGGGCCTTTACCAGGGCATTAGACAATAAAAATTGTCTACATGCAGAACAAATAAGATGCCCCACACAACATGTGTACTACCATTTTTGAAGTTAATTCAGATGTTTCTGGGAAATACATCTGAAATAATGTTCTTTTACTAAACCACATTACAGTTTAAGATATCAGAGCCTGGAGGAAAGGTTCTATTCTAAAGGCAGAGACAGATTATTTTTCTCAGCAACCTGGAAAATGATCCTGCTCTCTACCCTCAGAGAGGATGTGAGCTGCTATTCCTGACTGATTCAAGAGCTGACAACTTGCAACACTATCCTTAAATAGATAGGCTTAGATCGTTAAGAGTAAATTCTTTTAGAATAGAGATATAAACTCTATATAAAGAATAAATATAGCTTAATGGTACAGCACTTGCCAAGCATGCATAAGGCCATGGATTCAATCCGCAGTTCTATAAAATAGGAAGTAACTAGACAGTAGTAAGATAAGGCTTTCATTTGGAT
Organism: Hydrochoerus hydrochaeris; assembly: GCA_004027455.1. Taxonomy (NCBI): domain Eukaryota; kingdom Metazoa; phylum Chordata; class Mammalia; order Rodentia; family Hydrochaeridae; genus Hydrochoerus; species Hydrochoerus hydrochaeris. The sequence goes on along the minus strand of PVLA01007670.1, from coordinate 94,402 downwards.
CCAGCATTAGCCAAATTAGTGTAGACCATGCTGTAACTGATACTCTGCAAAGTAATAGTGGGGAGGAGAAATGCCAGTCCAAGGAATTCAGACTCTGTTCCATCTCCATGGCCTCTATTCTAATCAAGTTTTATATCCTTGAGTGATTAAAATTGAGGCCTCCAACCAAAACATCTGCTGTCTCTGCCCACAAATTCAAAAATCTTTTTAAATACTTTAGCATCAAAAGTGGGACTGGCACAAGGATTGTCACTAAATAGCCAGATTTTGGAAGAGATTTGGAAAAGGAGAAAGTACAGAAGGATAAGCTGAGGGTAATACTGTAGAGGCAGAAGAGTTTCCAACTTGGGGCTGTGTAGGTCACTGTGGAAAGTGGCTTGATATCAGTGGGACTTTTCCTCTACATCCTGCAGCCAGAAAGCATGGTGGAGAAAGACGTTATGCCCACTGACCTAGTCCTTCCTAAACAGATAGATAAATAATTAGTGGTTAAAAAAAAAAAAAAATATATATATATATATATATATATATCCCTCAACCACATTAAGAGGATGTTTTCAATGGCTTTACCTGATGAAGTGAACAAGGGGAAGACTGCTTCCGAATGTGAATATTCTGAAATGTCCATGTTAAATCTTGCTCTTCTCAGATTACAAGATAAAAACATGAAAAAATTATCAAACAACAGAAGCACAAACTGTTCTTTTTTATGAACTGGTTAATCTCCTGTCATTTTGTTTTGAAATTTTGTATCATCATTTTTATTTTTTCATTTAAAAATTTTTAAAAAATTAAAAATAAATATTGCTCCTCTCATACAAATCTGACTTTCTCTAACCTGGAGGATTAATGCACCAAGATCTCAACAAAACATTGATAAAAAAGTGAAAGGTTTCTTTTTTAAATGTATGCTAGATTTGAGGTTAAGCAATTCACGTCTGCATCTTTTCCTTTTTTTTTTCTTTCCTTTTCCTTTTCCCCTCCCTTCTTCTTCCCTTTCTTCTATGCTTGGCAAGTTCTTTAGATGTTTGCTTTGGTCAAAATTTTGTCCTAATTTTTCAACAATATCTGTGCAAACTTAGCTGTCCATTTGGAAACAAGCTTATGTATGACACAAATCATTTTCAAGTACCAGAGAATTATGTGTAAGTATGAGAAGAAAGAGTATAGTTGGTCATACCAAACTTCATTGATGAAAATATTAGTGAGAATGTCAAAAGAAAAACAACAACCAAAAACAATTCCATCATCAGCAAAACATAAAAGCAGCCAGGATTTGACAGACATAGGTAAGAATTTGAGGAAATTGATAACATTTAAGTCAGTTTATGTGAGCATTGGTTGGAATCTGGTTCCCTTTATGAAAAAGATAAAGAGAAACAAAAGGGAGAAGAGCTGCGCCATGGAATTAAGTTGTGAACTAAGAGAGGGAACTAAAAAGGAAATAGAATCATTTTACCCCCAGAGTTATGTTTAATGTATCAACACAGTCAGAGCAAAGCTTTCTGGCATTAGAAGACTTAGCTATAAACAAAACTTTGACTTCTAATTAATTCTCAACTATGTGTATTGAAGTTGCCTGTCTCTCCCTTCTTCCGATATCTGATTTACATGGCTTTGTAAGACTATCTTTAAAATGTCTCCAAAAATCAGTGCTCAATTCAGCAGCATATATACTAAAATGTCTCCAAAAATCAGGACATTTCTTATTTCCAGGATGTGGCCACTGTGGAAGTCCAGGTCCCCATCTCTCACCTGTACTAGTGCACCAGCTTCCAATGCCTACCAAGTCCCAAATAAGAACTGACATTTGCTAACTTTTTTTTTTTTTTTTTGTACCAGGGATTGAACTCATGACCTCACACTTGTCAGACAGGCACTTATGCCGCTGAGCTAAAACCCCGGCCCCTTACTTATTTATTTATTCCTGCACCAGGGATCAAACTCACAACCTCACGCTTGTCAGACAGGCATTTATGCTGCTGAGCTAAATCCCTGGTCCTGAGAACTGACATTTGAGATACCAGATTTCATTTAAAAAAAAAAAAGCTTGACAAAAACATTAAAATTTAGGTTAGGATAACAGGGATAAGCTGTGTTCTTTGTTAGGTACTTCTTTTCATCTTTATAAAATTTTAAAGTTATGAATTTTTTTTCAATTACCTTTCTAATCACAAAGTGTACTACTATCTTATCAAACAGTGCACTGCAATAAATCTGACAGCTTTTGTATCATTATTCAGATTTGTTTTATACCCCAAACTCAGTAACACTGAATAAGCTGGCGAATTTTAAGTAATTTATGACAATAAAAGAATAGTATAATTTGCCTTAAGCTGATCCTTAACAGCAAATGCTGAGGAAATCGAAAAATAAAAGAATCAGAACCCTATGTGATTAAAAAATGGATATTATATTGAAGCACTATTGGGTTTATACTTCTTTTATCCTAAGTGGTACAGGCTTCTTCCTCCATCCTATAAAACTACTGGGTAAGAGTTCCAAGTTCGACTGCATTTTATTTTATTCTTTTCACTGCTACGATTCAGCAATTGCCCACTACTTTCAAAAACAAAGGCTAAGTTGAGAATATAGACAAACTGCAGTCCTTACTTTAAGGGGCACGTCCTCTCATTTCATCATTTACAAAAAGAGAAACAGGATGAACAGGAACTTGTTTATGTTTAAAAAAGAAAGAACATTTAATGCAATAAGGGTTAATCACAACGCTCCCAGATTTTATGAATTTTCTTCTTAGTTTCCAAACATTTTGGCAGAAGAATCCATATGTGGCGACTAATTGAAGATGAATGGATAAGGAATAGCTACCAAAGATACATTTCAGAAATCCAGTAATAATAGTATCTGCCCCTAGAGAACTCAAAGACAATTTATAAACACTAAATTTTTCTCTTTAAAAGTAAAAGCTGTCACATATAATGCTGTAAATTATATCATATTTTCCCCACCACTTACAAATGTACTAAGCATAAAGTAGATCTGTAGAAACAGCAGTTTCTAAATTACCTCAAAGTCAAATATTTTCATCATTTATGAAACTCATTAGTAACCTAACCCTGACAGAATCACTCATCAGAATTTAGAAGAACAAGTCCTAATTAAAAATGTGGATCTCTGTCATAACAACTTGAAAATAATCAGCAGTAACCACAGAGCTTTAGAATTTTAAAGTGGGAGTGTATGATTCCAAGAAAAGCTGCAGATGGACACCTCTAGTATCATTCAAGTTTGAAGTTAGAAATTCAACAAATATTAGAGTATGGACTAAAGAGGCATTTATATTCTAGTACCTGCTACTCATGACCTGCAGCTATGTGAGCATGGAAAAGGACTTCAGTTTCTTGTTCTTGAAACAGCAAAAATACCACCATGTGGCTTCATTGCACATGAGTAGCAGAAGTAAAAGAAACAATAGTAGTGTAACTTTTCATTTTTGAGTCTTGCAAACTGAAAACAACACAGTGAGATATGGTACCATTTTTTATAGATGAGGAGTCTGAAGCTGAGAGAACTTGTATAAGGCCACAAAGCTTTTATTAGTACACTCTAAGTGAGAACACCAACCCACCCTAACTCCAGAAGACATGATCTTGTTCACATCCCAAAACATACTCACACGGATCCTCTAACAAGGTAATGCTGTGGAATGCATTCTTGTACATTGTATGACAAAGCACCACAGTAATGTAATGTGTTATTGCTGTAATTTTTGTAAAAGTTGCTAAAATATATTTCTGCTAATACATACTATTGTTAGCAAGAACACATCAATTCAAGATCCTAAGGGAAAGGCATGAATGAATATGCAACTTGTGACAGATATGATGGTGACATTATTTTATACATTTGGATATTCACACACATCTACATAGAGTCCCAACCTATAAATGTCAAACATGTCAACAAGACACCAGGGGAAACTGCTGAAATCATTACAAGGAGTTTGGAGATTTGCTGTGTACAGCTCAGGACTCCACTAGCCAATACTGATGACTCAGCAAGCTGCTCCTAAAAGGTTATTAGAGACAGGAGGGGCATTTTAGGCCATAAACAGTCTGTGGTCAAGTCTCCTAGAGGTAATGAGTAGCAAGTTAGCAAAACTGACCATCTATACAATGTTTCAGCTTCCGCTTTGATAGCAGAAAAACGATAGTGAATTGGAAAGCTAATAAAGGCATATCAACTATCTCTATACTGTCAAAACTTTTCTAAGCTTTTAAGACAAGAAATATTTCATTTACCAAGCACAGGTAAACTGATTTACAGTTTAATTCAACATATTTGGTTTCAAATACTATTTTCTCAGAGATAAACTCAGTTCTGATTGAAATGGAAAAAAAAATTCTCTCTATACTTCTCTTCTACTTTTATATTTTCCCTGACCCTCTTCTGCCAGGCCTCTGTGCTGCCTCACTTACCCATTTCAGGTGGTAAAAAGACTGCCAAAAGCTAGACACTTTCTGTCTACTTTTACAATATTGCTGTTCTTTGTTTTTTCCAGAAGAGATCAAATAAGATCCAAGGACACATGTGCAACTGCATAGACTGGTTCACTGTACCATCACAGGTGCTACTTTTCACACCACTTCACTCCAAGAAATGATCTCCCCATACCCTGGGTATATGCAGTGCACAATCTGTGCAACCACAGTCATCAGCTCTGTACATTAATCCAAAACCAGAATGAACAGAAAAGCATTTTACTCATTCATCTATTCATTCACTCATTCCACTCAGTAAATACGTATTGTCTAGGGTGCTCTGGACACTGTGAGTCCTAGACAAACACCTGTAAATAATAATGTGCAATCCCTATCCTCAATGAACTTGCATGTACATGTCAACAAGTAACACAGCAGAGCAAAGCATCACAGGCCTTGGAAGAGCACAGAGCGAGTCAAGATGCAAGCCAGCCTTACCACATTTGGGTTGACCTTGTGTCGGAAGCAGGTGATGTTCACCACATAAGGCCAGTCATCAGGTTCCATCAGTACCCCTGCAGCATGGGCACATGTGACATGGAAGGAAGCTGGACAACGGCCATAGGAGCACTGGATGCAGGCTCCAGAGACCTTCTTAACCCGGTGTCTGCAGAACATGCATTTCTGGAGGGTTAAAACAGAGGAGAACATCAATTCACACTCTGTAACTCAGCCAATTTCCACACTTCAAAGAATAATAGCTGTTAGAGAGGAAAAAACTGATTACATCAACAAGTCCTGACCCTCTAGGGGCCTGAGCAGTAAGAGCATATGTGGCAATATAGCCTGCTCACTTTAAAGGAAACATACTTCTCCAGTCACACACCACCAGAAATAAGCCTATAATAGTTCTTGTGCTTAGGAAAGCCAAATCTTTTGCGTGTAGTCCTCCCAGCAGAAGTTCAGAAAAAGGCCCAAGGGTGCTTCTGTGAATCACCCATGAATGCCAAAGCTACTTCTGCTTCACCTCCACATGGGAGGCTTTTCTATACACATCAACAGACAGAATATGGGCTCAGAAGATAGACACAGATACTCCTGAATTAGATGAAGTCTTCAACAATAGGCAAAATGACAGGCAAAGATTTTCATTTACAAACAAATGGAAAGTGTTAAATGGTCCAATATGGAAACTAGGGGCTCAAGTGTTTAATAATCTGAATCTGAACACTTCATGACTAACAAAAAAATTTGCCTCCCAAAGTGAGAAAATGGAAAATCACCCCAAAGGGCATAATTTTCTTAAACATTTATAGCTGACAATGCCTGGGGAAGAGAAAATAAAAACAGCAATAATCATTATCATAATCTGAAAATTAAATTGCATAAAACTAGTCCTAAACATGATCAGTGCATTTGTTATGATAGGAAAAAAATCAAACAACTTCACTAAACATAAAATTTGTGTACTAATACTTGAGAATTAGGGAAAAATAGTTGTAGACTTGCACAGGGTCAGGCTTGGAAAGCAGAGAAAACAGAATGATCAACAAAGATCAATTTTTCATTCCTACTGATTAAAAAATGTCTACAACTTGATCAGATGTTGCTGCTACTGCTCTTTTATAGGTACATTTTTTCTTGAAAAAAAAAAGTACTTAAAGTCAATGCCTGTTGGACACTGTAATATTTTATCACAGACCTGCAAGAATCAATGTGCACTTAATTTCTAACTCCTCCTTTGCCCTCACATCTGATCACTAACTCAGTCTTCCAGATTCTAGTCCTTGATCTTGCTCTCATCTTTCCCTGCTCATTTGTAACAACTGCCACTGCCTCCATCCAGTGTCTTGCCTAGCATAGAAACAGCTTCTAATTGGTCTCTTAAACCCTTTCATTCCACTTCAATTTGTCTTCTCCAGGGCTGCCAGGGTGATCTCTTTATTATAACATAAATCCCATGTCAAACCCCTACCCTTGCTTAATACTCTTCAATGGTTTTTCCTTATTGATAAGTAATTCCAGGAAAGGGGGAAAAAATAGGGGGTGGAGACAAAGGAACAGTGTGAGATGGAAGAACAAATCTAATAAAAGGCCCTTCATGGGTATAACTAGAGCAACCTTATTTCTCAGTAGTTCTTGAAGAGCCTTACCTTCCACATACTTATCTCATTTCCCCATATATTCAAATTCAATGTATAATTAAGCATTTTAAAGTGGAAGTTGAAGATGTGGCTTACTGATTTAAAAACTAAACATGCATGCCCATACATACAGAGAGAGAAAACTAGAGAACTAAAATAAGGTGAATGTAATTTCCTTAACAATATTACTTAATATTCATCTTGGTATTTTTGGAAATCTTGCTGTTTTAATCCACCCATGATACTTTTTGATATTTTTGTCAATTCTAATCATTGGAGTTATGATGGCAGATATAATATGAAAAAACTCTAATCAGGGGCCCAAGGCATAACAGGATATTTTAACATAATTATAAGCATAATTATACAATGAGGATGTCAACTGTGTAAGTTCAGGTATTGACAGATGTATTTTCCTAGTTAAATAGGATCTTTTAAGAGTAGGAGAAACTGCAGTGACTTAGCTAAGTAAAGAATTAGAATCTCACTAAACAATGGCCCTTTAATAAAAGGGGAAGAGACAGACAGAAAGACAAGAGAGACAGGCAGAGAGACAGACAGAGACAGACAGACAGCAAGACATGTGAAGCTGGTGAGGATCCTGGAATCAAAAAACAGACATGTCTTTTCCCGGATGATCAGAAATGTAAATCTCTAAGAATAGGACCACAACATTTTAAGAAAGCCAACCTAATGATAGACAAAGAAGATAAGTATTCACAGGGTAGAGAATTTTGTTTTAAGCATCACATGGGTTCTTACAGAGAAGGGAACTCCTACACCTAATCAAGGAAGCCATGAGGAATGTATCCTGTAGTACACTCCATTTTCATTTGTTTGCTGTTCTCCACACTGGCTAAAACAGCTGTGGAAATCTGACAGCACATGACTAGGCAGCTATACCTAATTCAGTGGATTAAAGACATGTAAACGCAATGAGACACTCTCAAGAAAGTTACAATGGAGCAGGTGCTATGTAGGAAGTAGGGGCAAAAATAATATGTGGAATCAGAATGACTGGTGTCATGGTATGTTCTTAGGGCAATGAAGGGAGGAAGGTTTGGAAGAAAAGCAAATACTAAGTGGATCAAGATGGTATACTCAGTCTCTGCTACCACCCAAACCTTAAATAAATGTACAAGGAAAGAATAAAACCATACTTTCACTAAGAAGAAAGTCATCAGATGGTTACTAGTTGTAGAGGTATAGCTGGCTAGGAAGAGTAACTTTTAATGTTCTATAGCACAATAAAATAACTATGGTTGACAATTATCTCAAAATAGCTAACAGAAAGAATTCCAAATGTTCCTAACACAAAGATGTATGTCTGAGGTGATAGTTAAGGCAGTTACTTGGTCTGACAGTTATTCATTATATACATATATAAAAATGTTGACAAACACTAACCCTAAATAAGAGCCAAACGCTACCAAGGAGTAAGAAGTTTTCACCCCTAAAGCCTCAAGCCTACTTCAAAGCACAAATCTACAATTTAAAAAAAGACAAAATCCTGGATGAACAAGATGAAATTACTCCATGGTGAAAGAGAGTCACTCAGAATACTCTATATGGTGCTTCTAAAGATTCTTACATATTCTAGGAGTTATAAGCATTGCTGTAGGAGCTAAGTTAGTGAAGGTTTTCTCTCTCCCTGAGAGGGCAGTAGAAAAAAAAAAAAGCCCTGAGTTAACCACAACTTCCTCAAGGTAGCAAAAAATAAGTGTTTGGTTGGGGAGGTGAATGAGAGGGAACGGTAAGACACACTGGACTCCAGAAAGCTGGTAATGCAGCAAAATAAATTTTTAAAAACTTATTAATAGGTATCTTCTCAAGGACGTTCTGGCAAGGCCAATGTCAAGAATGAAAGGAAATAACTAGAAGACAAGCTACCCATTGGTGGACCAGTCCCATAGCCTAACCTGTCCCAAAGCATCACCAGCAAGTGGGGGATCTGATCCCATCTGAAGCCAAACCATGTGATCTGAAAGGACATTCTCCAACAAAAAAAAAGTAGATTCCCATTTATGATAAGGAAAGACAAAGTACATACAAGTATGCAACTAAACTATAAACACTTTAAAACTCAAAAACATTTCAGAAAAATCAAGGTCATAAAAGAACTGGTATGATTAATAAATAGCAGAATAACAATTAAATCAGGTAAGTACAAACAAGATTAAGTTTAAAATAGATATTTTGACATCATGATAGATGCCAAAGCCAGAAACAATAAAAAACAATCAAACATCATAACTATAAGTATTATTGAAAAATCAAGATGTGGTTAATAACAGTAAGTAGATATCACTTAAAAGATCCAAATTTGCGACCGGAAGGTAAAACCTAGAGATTGTACTTAAGAAGATCAAAATAAAAGAAGATGAAACACAAATGCTAAGCAACATAGCAAAAAGATCAGATATCCTGCATCTCAGAGGAATACAAAAAAAAAAAAGAGAGAGAAAATAGTAGAAACTTTTTAAACCTAAAGCCTCAATAAGTAAAATTAATAATTTTTAAAATATTTAAGCACATTCTAGACAGACATCTGTTAGAACTTAAAAAGAAAAATCTTAACACCTGCCAGAAATGAAAAATGAAAAATCATTACTATCAGATCTTTAATCTACCTGAGTCTGTGCTAAAAGACAAGGAAATGATGTCTTCCAACTTCTGAAGAAAATTAAATCTAGTTTATACCCAGCCTAATTATCATTCTAGAGAACGGTTAAAGTACAGACTTCCTGTTTTGTTTTGAGTATAAAGATCAGAAACGTACATGAAGTGAGGAGCAACACAAATGCTAAATATGTAGATAAATATAAATGAATACTAACTTTCTAAATAATAATATTAAACACTTGAATTTTAAATAGAATTTAAATAGATGACACTTGCAATGCTATGGAAGAAGTGAAACATGAACTTCAAAATATTCTTCTGATGCTCTTGAATTGTCTAAGAAAAGCATAAATGTGTCAATTAATAGTGTCAAAAGAAAATAAAAAATAATCCAAACAGTTAAGAAAGGAAGAAAGCAAACAGGAAGGAGTCAAAGGAAAGCATATTGTAAACTGGCAGAACTAAATCCCAACATATATTTATGTCAAATGTAAACAGACTAAATGTCAACAAACTCTATGGCCTATGGGATAAAGTGTCCAATTATAAATATTTAAAACTTGTGGGCCATATGCCCAATTGCAATTCTCAGCTCTCCCACTGTAATGCAAAAGCAGCCATGGATAATACACAGGCATGACTGTATTCCAATTGCATTTAAAACACTAGGGATATGACTTAGTAGGACCCTGCGATAGGCCACAAGCACACATTTGAAGCTAGTAAACTATGAAATCATTGATCTAGTATTTATACTCTGGCAGCAAGGAGGATAAAGAATAGACTGATTGGAGAGAAACTCTTAAAAAGCCAGGGAAAAACTGAAGTAAAGAATGATGACTATTAAGGATGTGGCTCTGAATAGAAGGAAAGGAAAATTTGAGTGTTTTTTTCTTTTTCTAACTCATTGCCCTTTGTTGACAGAGATTCTCTATCTTCCTGTAAATAGAGCTACTCACTCAAGGTCAGAGCTGGACAGACGGTCTCCTGTCTGCTGCAGCTGCCTGAAGTCTTAAAATGGATGGGATGGAGGAGCACCATGTCGCAGAGGGCTGAGTGTTTAGGGACAATAAGATTACAGGACATTTTAAAGTAGAGAAAGTTCAGAAAGGCAGGGCCACTCTTCCTGCTCATTAATTGAGATGCCAGTGACCCCAGGGAATGAGGGAGAAAATTCTTAATAAAGAAAACTCAAGAAATCAAATGAAGCAGCCTGGAGAACCATTACCATGGATGCTTTTACGAAAATGTCAAGGAGGAACTGACTTCCAGGAAGACCAACATAGCAAAGCAGCAAAATGCTGACACCAGTGACATGTCACTGTGACTTTAAGGTATCACCTTCATATTTTCTAAGTACTGCTTAGTCAGTGAGTGCTGAATTAAACCAAATCCTTCAAATAAGCAGATTTTAGGCAAGTTTCATAATCTGATTCACTGTTTCCTCAACAGTGACAAAAGAGCCCTTTAGTAGACTCCAACCTTAGGGGTGTTACCACACAGATCAGAAACTGTCCAGAAGCCTGGCTCAAACTCAGAAGGTTGGTCCACATCCAGAGTTTCAAGACTTCTCGATGGGTCCAATGAATCTGCATATCTAACAAGTGACAATGATGCGCTTGATCCATTTACCACACATTGGAAACAACTGAGTTAAAGGATTAAAAGTTAGAAGTCAATTATTCTGAAACACTTTGGTATGAAGGAATTCAGAAAGTGCAGATTTTTTCCCCCTACCTATTCTACAGTGTCAAGGGCTGAGAGATGCCTCAGGCAAGTCTGATTTATGGAGCACTGCACTTTCTTGGAGGACTGGATTTCCATACTTATTCTGGTGGCATAGGCCATTAAGGCTACTAATGGATGGAGGAAGTAATGAAGTATCTGGCAATGAGGCTTTGTATATCATTAGGTTTCCTTGAGCATACTGCTTGGCAAAGGGCATCAAGAAATGATGAGCTGTGAAGGAGTTGGAGGTTCAAAGAACATCTCTTTGCATTTTTCTATTAATATGATTTATAATACAATTTTGTTGTTCTGTCAGTTTTATAATTCTTTTTTCTTCCGAAAAACAGAAAGGTAATTCTAAGACAGGTGCAAATGATTTTTATTTTAATTATTGTTTTTCTATCAGACATATAACAAGCTAATGATTTTAACATGCTAGTTAATTCCTTTTACCTTTTGCTCTCCTAAGATATGTTTTCCAGGTATTACACAGCAAGTTAAAAATCTTCCCAACATGTTACAAATCAGAGGACAAAGAATGAAACTTTCATTTTGCTCAAAGTGCTTTAATACAGATTTTAAAGCAGAATCCTTGTCTGCTCCCCCCAACACAACCTGTTAAGATTTATGTTCTGTTCATAAGCAGTCATTAAGTCACCCACTCATGTGCACTGTGATAAGGGCTGGCCTGGAGGAACACAGATGATGAAGTTTGAATCTAACAGCCAAGAGCTTATCATATAGTGCAGGAGAAACATAACAGACTGACCAATATGAACAGCAGAACGTAATACCTGCCAGGTGAAAGTGAGATTCAGAAGGAGAAATATAGATTAATACAAAGAAAAAAAACAAACAGTTTACTTGAGAAATAAAGAGCAACTAGGGTGCATGGGAAAATGGGGACACTGAAATCTGAGATCCCCAAGGGCCAGACTCTACAGGATTTGGCTTCTTCATACACAGCTTCAGATCACAGATACCATGAAGTAGTGAAAAATATAATTCCTAACACTCATGCAACAGTTCCTAACATGAGAAGTCTTTGCCCTTCCCCCTCAAAAAGTTACTTCTACATTTCAAGTTCAGAGCATTCAAACTAATGGCTCATGATGGCAAGTATGTTGAATTAAATCATTATTTATGATAGGTATCAGAAGCCATCTATTTCACCGCTTTTTGTTTAGTGAGAGTCAGCTTGCAAAAGGTGAAGGAGCTAAGAAAAAATCAAGTAGCAGTCTAAAAGGGAAAGGGCAGAAGGATGAGCTCAGCCAGGCCATGAGACAGGGCTAGAAAAATGGACAGAGGTGGCAGGGCATCAGATATAAAGCTACATTTATTCAAAACAAGGCTAAAGTGTCATGGCGCTGAGAAAATGTTAAATACGAATCACAAAAGAATTTTAGAAGTGAAAAGGTCATAGCAATTCAGACACAAACTGACACATTAATAAGTGACTTCTGAAAAGTACTGTATCAATAGCATAGTCATACTTTTTTTATTATTTTTGTTTTTTGAATTAACAGATACACAAGAAAAATCACCAAATACATATCCTTCTGGAAGCAACATTTAATGCAAATAATGATGCCAGAACACTGATTGCACACAGCAGATCTCAATAAACATGTGATAACTAAATTAATAATTATTTCCTTCATTATAATGTTAATTCATTATTTCAGCCATTTTAATACCCATTAAATATGTTCTACATAAAAGGCATTTTTGCAAAATGCAAAAGGAAATATAAAAAAATTTTTAAAAGTTGTATGTAAGGAACTTCAACTGGTATTCAAAAAATGGCTGTAAGTAAAGCTTTGAGTATCATCCTAATCGCAGAGGCAAAGCTCTAGGGGCCTGGAAGGAGAGAGTGAGGCTGGCAGATTAAAGGTAAGGATGGCCTGTGAACACATGCAGGGTTGCTTCTATCATCAGCGCTCACTATTCTCTATGGAGGGAAAACAGGACAAGCTTCACAACAGCCCCCCAAGGGACATTAGATGCAGGACAAAGAAGGAAATACGCTTGTGCTTTGACAGGTCAGGTCAGGTCACAAGAAGTAACTTGTCCCATCAAGGGACAGGAGACCTCTGGCAAGTTCCCAGTGCAGCACTCTGAACCTAGGGCCAAGTCACTGAGTCCAGACAGAACTAGGTGAGTTCTATCATGCTAGCTCTTGAGAACTCACAAAAATGTAAACTCTGGTTTCTCTAAAATTCCCTGAAATTACTTCATGGATTTCAGATGCTATATGCAGTGCTTTTGTATCATATCATATCAATGTGCTGAAAAAGTCCCTGGGGAATCATACTACACACTGGTTGAGACTACAGGGCTTGCCACAGTCCTCAAGAGAAGCTGCCTGTGGAGCTGGGGGTTTAGCTCAGCAGTCTAAGTAAGTGCCTGCCTGGCAAGTGTGGTGTAAGTTCGATCTCCAGTACCAAAAAAAGAAAAAAAGAGAAGTTGCCCAAAAGGACTTAAGAGGCCTAGAAAAGCCAGCAAGAGGAGGTAGTCTCCAAGCTCATCCTGGGGAGCAAAAGGCTTCAGCCATTACATGTGGAACAGGATGAGGAAGGAAGACATTCTGCATAACAATGATCAGGGCAGAAACACAAGGCAAAATGGAAACAGGAAGTATGACCACTCCTAAGGATGACAAGCCAAAAAAATGAGATCTTGGAAGATCCTGAACTGTCATAAATTTCATTTGCAAGGGACAAAGACTCAGCTCATGCTATAAACTCATTTAGATAAGGCCTATGTGCTAGAAGCTTGATTCCCAGTTTGGCAGTATGGATCTAGGCACAGAAGAGACCAGTGCAAAATGAGTAGATCATGGGTAAAAGCCCCTGAACACTTCTGCCTCTTTGGCTTAGGCCCCTTTCTGTAGATACTAGAGCACCCTCTCAATACTTCCTACCTATGCCACACAGAAAATTCAGATATAAAAGCAGCATTAGCAAATAAAGGAAGTGTAAAAAGCAATATCACAATCTCATGTTCAAAGAAGCACTTTAATAATAGCATATAGAAGCATTTGCTGAATCACAAAGTAGACCATGTTATCTATGTTGAGAAAAATCAATCACTTATTTTTACTTCTCTCACAGCTTGAGTTTCATCCTTCAAGTTTATTTCAAATTTAAAGGGCAAAGGAGATGCACAATTACAGAATATAGAAAACTTTAGAACAAATTTTATTCTGAGCGCTCATTGTTACAATATGTCTTTCAGGGGATGAGTAGGGAAAGAAAACCTCCTGAATCACAAAATAAGTGCTCTTTATAAACAGAGCCCCCCCCCCCAAAGAAAAGTATACATACTTCAGGAAAATAGTATGATTTTTTTCAACAGATGGTATTACCCTTGTATGGGAAACCCCAGAGATGTGGTGTATTGCAGAAAACCCACAACACTGCTGGCCCTTAGAGAAGAAACTGAAAATGTATGTGCAGCAATCTCAATGATCAAGGTTACCTAAGCAGAGGTTTACCATACTAATAAATGTCTGGAAGCTCATAGCCATCACTTAGAGCATTGCTTATAATTGTAGAGACAAAAGATAATGTATTAATTTTACTATGTCTCAATAAATTTAGTTTTAAAATATTATTCAAGTTTTTCTTTTCCTGATGTATACATTTTTTTGGTGAACTCTGTATTTACATATTTGCATTTGTATTTCTTTTTAATGTTAATATTTAAAGAGTACTCGTTTCCTAGAAATTCCATTAATTTACGTTATTGTTTATCAGAGATCAAACAGGAATGCTTACTCTCTCTGAATAGGCATTTTTTAGTTGAACTCAAAATTGCTAATTTTTACTTAACAAAGAAAAGTTACACTGCCCTTTTCGTTACAATAGGGCCCGGCTACAACCACTATGTGTGCTCCGTACCCTAAAAAACTTACCCAGATTATAGAATTACTTATAACTTAGGAGGATTTATGAATTTTACTCAAATTACCTAGTTTTAGATCCTTCTGAATTAATACTGGGAACCATAACAGTTTAATTATGTAGTTTACAGCAGTAAAATCTTAGAAGGTAACACAGTTTTTGTATTTGACTCAATTATAGAAGGTTGGCTTATAAGCATCCTACTGCCCCAAGGACAAGCAAAAATAAAAGTCTATTGATTATATGTATCAAGTATGATTTGTTATTGATATTATTGAAGTGAGGAATGGATGAATTTTCTATTTATTTCTAGCCTCAAGCCTGAAGGCATAGATACCTGATTAAAACAGAATAAATCAAAGATAAGGTCTAATTATTCTTAGTAATATTTGTTATCAGACAGTGCAAATGTCCAACAGCACAAAAGGAAGCAGAGTTGTTTTGTTGAACTTATTTTCCTTTTTTAAGTGTTGTGCATTGTTTCTCAAATTCCTGTTTTCTCCACATTTATTAAAACAGCCTTTTGTGAGTCTGGGATCAAGCAGTGAAGACATTTCCCATTTACAGAGCTGCAGTGCAGACACTGGGTTCCATGAATGAGTTTCAAGCACTTCTCTTCTCTGAGTGCCCCAAAGCATTTTTTAACAGTTTGAATAAACTTTTTTTTAACAGATATTCCTGCTGTATAGACTCATCTTGATGAGTGATGCTGATTTGAGTGGTTAAGAAAAGAAACAGTAAAAGAACTCACCATTTTTCTTGTATAACTACAAATGGTGGGGTGTCCTAGCTCTGAATACCAAAAGCTTTCCCAAGCTCCTGAGTGCATCTGACCCTTGTTAGAAACTGTTATCCACAAATGGTTCTGTCTGTGGTCTGGCCCAACCTGTTTGACACTTATCTTTCAACTGTCCTAGCACCAGAACACACTGAAAAAATGTCTGCTTAAATTGAAATATCCCAGGCACCATCTCTAAATAAAACTGAGGAAACAGTGATGAAAAGTGCAAAGTCAGTGTAGCACAGATGTGTCTCAGGTCATCTTTCAGAGGAAACACATCTCCAGGGGAGAAAACTCCAGGCCTGGGAAGAACTGCTTCAATTCACGGGCCTCGTGAGTGCACATGGCTGACTACCCAGAACACGGTCTGTTCCCTCTGCTGGCAGCCCTAAATATCACCTTCTCCACTCAGGCACCTTGATGTTGACACAAGAGAAGAGTCACCTAACAATGAGCTTGGGGAGAGGTCTTCTAGAACAGATAAGTCTGGGTTTCCCTTCTCAATTGGCCCTTAGAAGTTCCTTTTAGTTTTCCTAAATTGGAAATTGCACAAAGGCAGCAAAATGAGCTCTGGGTAAAGGTTTTGAGCTGATTCCAGTTCTGTCACCATATGGCACTGTACTGATTAGTAATAGGGATATAGCTTCTAGATGAATCAGTGAGATTCCTTTAAAGACTACCAAGTGCCAATATTTTTTTCCATGATGAATTTGTGATAAGAACAATAGGCAACCATTCCAATTTTAGTTGCTTCACTGGTCAAACGAAGAAGCTAACATCAAGTACTCCAAGGCTTAGTAAAAGGTAAGGAATGCTGTCCTTGTTTCCCCAAAACTTTACCTCTCTCTTCAACCTTACCCCAACTCTTTATACTCTAGGGGCAACTGAACTATTTTCTTCACCAGATGATAGTGGCCATTGGGCATGGAACAGTTCCTCCCCTCCACATTCACCTTCTGATCACTAACATCTTCTAAATATTTTATGCTCACATATATGCACTTGAAATTACATACTCCAGGTCTGCCACATCTTGTAACATTTAATGCATCAACTGAACAGCATAAATATAGGTGAGTATAGTGGCACAGGCAAAGTAGTCACAGTGCTGTGGGAGGCTGGAGTAAAGGAAACCCAAGTATGAGCCCAGCCTGGGCATCCTAGTGATTTAGTAAGACATTATATTACAACTTTAAAAAAGTGCTGAGGATGCAGTTTAGTGAAGAAACTCCAGATTTAATTCCGAGTACCATAAAAAAAAGCCCATATGTTACTACTTTAACTGTTAAATTTATTATTTTGGTAGTAATGGGGATTGAACTCAGGACTTTCACAATTAACTAGATCCCATTTTATTTTCTATTTTGACATAAGAGTCTTGCTAAGCCACTAAATTGCCCATGTTGGGCTTAAACTTGGGATCCTCCTGCCTCAACCCCCAGACAGCTGGGATTGCAGACATACACCATCACACCTACCTTTTAAACATTTTTCTAAGAAGTCCATAAGCTTTACTAAGGAGCACATGATACAAAAAAGTAATGAACTCCTAAAAGGAAACAATTAAAAATGCCCATAATCTAAATTTTATAAATACAGTGAGTATACAAATAACACAAATCTTAATACAGATTTATGTCAATAAGTAAAAATGAAGAGAATATATTTAGATTCAGTTGGATCTCGAGTTTTTTTAAAAAAAGTTTTATAATATTTATTTATTTATTTATTTAGGGGAGAATATCAGGAATCGAACTCAGGACCTTGTGCTTGCCAGGCAGACACGTGTGCCACTGACCTATATTCTTAGCCCTCAATAACTTTAAAAGATGGGCCATAACCCATGGAATCTCTAGACCTATTTTATTTTTTTTCTGATTTTGTTTCAGACTCAGAACTAGTAGCTTTGTGTGACAATGAACCAAAGACACCATGCTCTATAGTGTTCCCCATAATATATTTCTAGCTGGCCATGACACCTTCTAAAAATGTCAGGCTTCACCAAGAAGAGTAAGATCATTCTAAACACACAAATATTCTTCATGAAAATAACACTGCCTCATCTACATTATCTATTGTGCCTTTTCTGTCCCAAAAAATTAGCTGTCTTTAAGTAATTATTGGACCAGTCCAGCATAAAGTATTCAGAAAATGAGAACACTAACTTCTATCAAAAGTACATTTTAATTCAAAGCAAATCTTTTTCAGGTCCTAAGCCATATCTTACTCTTGGCATATCCTTCAAATAATGAGCTTTTCTTTCCCCCTTTATTTCTTAATGGAATTTTCTCAATATTTAAAAATTCCATTTCTGTGAGATCTTCTCAAACAGAATGGTCAATTACACAAGCAGATGTGTGAAAGGATACATTCATGCTCTAAGAAATGTTTACTGCTTTCATCATGGCTCACTGGAAATCATTAAGATGTGGTCTTTTATCACTCACTCTATTTTGTTAAGAGATGAAGATAAGACATTTCATCCTGAAATCTGCTCACTTCCATGTCTGTGTGTCTTCCTATATAAACATAAAACTAATGCAAGATGGGTAGTAAAGCAGAAATTGCTTTTGCCTAAGGGTATGGACATATGTATTTTAATCTATAATTCTGAGGTTGAAGTGTTAGTTTTCAATGGTAAATTATAAAGAAAAACATTATTTTTTAGAATCCTATGCAAATGGGACTGGTCAAATTAATGGACACAGAAGAGTTCATAGCTTCTAGTTTTTTATAATAAAAATAACATTTGAAGCTCATAATGCCACTTGGTGATCTTCGGGCTCATTCAAATACACTCCCTACCCCACCACCACCTGCCAGAGTGGAGGAGGCTTACCAGGGGATCCTCTCAATAGGGACCAGGTTATTAAGAGAGTTGCTGTGCCCCTCTGAGCCTCAGTTTCTGCAGATACTTCACAACATGTTTGTGGGAATTAATGTAATAATGGAGAGAGGCGAGCTCTCCAAGCATAAAAGGCCTTACGAACATGGCCATTGTTACACTGTTACTATTTTCATTAAAAGATGGGAGAAAACACACACACACATGCTCAAACACACATGTGCATACATATACACACACACACACACACACACACACACACACACAAAAATATACTAGTTCTTTCCAGGTTTCTAAAGCAAAGGGCATAAGAGCTTCTATTTAAAAGCCGAATGGGGCAGAAAATTAAATCACTACAACTCCTCAGGACAATGTCCCATGAGGGGACAAAAGGAATATGATGTTGAGCAAACAGCTCTTCTCAGAACAGTGAAGCAGCATTTGCTGAGCATGAGGTCCAAGCCCTGGATCAGGACAAGCATCACTGACCATTCTCAAGCTAACCTTTTGTCAGGGCTTGCTCAGCTCAGTGTACTTTGTCCTGCCCACGCTCTCTCAGTCACAAGCTCACACATTCATGTTTCAGTTTTTGCTTCCAGTCCAATGGCTTGGGTGATGATCATGGCTTGACTAATATTCCCAGGGTATGGTTCTCAGATTTATTTTTATAGAACAGAAAAAATTTCTGTACCAATTAGGGCTTTTTTTAAACAAGACTTGGAAGTATTTTTGTCTTAGTAAACTATTTTTTAAAGGGACAATCTAAAATCACATATCTATCTAATAATTCACCAAAAAGATAAGACATTAGATATCCAGGTCCAATGGTTCACTTTAAAGTATATGGTAGACATATTTTGCTTTATGTCTAGGTGTAAAAATTACTTCTGCCTTTAAATTATTTTAAGTATAACTATACATAGTGGTGCACACCTGTATCCCAGGCTGAGGCAGGAGGATTGCTGTGAGTTTGAGACCAGCCTGGGGTGCACAGCAAGACATTTATTTAAAAAAAAAAAAAAAGGAGGGAGAGAAATTTTAAGTATAAACTGATCTTTATGTGTGTGTGTGTGGAGGGAGGGAGGG